>BQNB010054189.1:4078-36013 GCA_026074375.1 Tanacetum coccineum | reverse complement strand
TTAAACATATTAACTACTTATTTTACTCGTTGAACTGTTATATATGGTTAAATAATGATGGTACAATTTATAGAGTTTATTTTTCTAAAAAAAATGTGATTAATAGTTAGCTATACATTGTTAATGAGTTTTGTTGATGATATTGTGATTTTAGTGAACATGTCGTGGCTAAAGCCTCGTGCCTAAAAACCTTTTCCCAAGACATGTTCCAACGATTAGTCACGACGGCTTTCAATCACGAAAGTCAACTACTTTTAGCCACGACGCATGTGGCAAAAAACTTACTAAAGATAAAATAAAAAAACGACCAAAAAGTTAATATTAAACTTTTAGCGACGATAATTCGTGGCTAAAAGTGTAATAGTAGAATATTTTACAATGTCGTTGCTAAAAGTGTCACTCCATTTTTTGACCAAGTTTCCGTGTTGAAAGTCAAAGTCAAGGTTTTTAAAAGTCTTAGCCACGACTTGGTCTTGGCTAAAGGTGATTTTCAAGGTCAAACATTAAGAGTTGACAAATTTGTCGTTTAGTGAACTTTTATCCCCAATTCTTGTAGTGATAAGCTTGAAGGAAGAAAAACGAATAAGTATTGTTAATTGAAGCAAAAGAGTTCATAACGAAGAAGTGGAAAGAAGCCGAGCAAACAAATCAATATTAAGTATTTTGTGGGTTTTGGTGAGCACAAGTGTTAATGAGGATTTGAAACTAGGCATGTTAGTTAGGACCCGTATGAAAGTTATGGCTTTTACTTGTTTGATGTTAATGAAAGTAGATGAATTAGTCCATTTTGATGTCTGGGGTCCTTATAGAGTTATTAGTAAGGATAAGTACAAGTATTTTCTTACTGTTGTTTATGATTACAAGAGATATGTTTGGGTATACTTAAGTCCAAACTTGAAGTTGGTGATTATATTGAAAGTTTAGTAACACTTATTCTTACTCAGTTTGGTCTAAAAGTTAACGTTATAAGGTGTCATAATGTACAAAGTTTGTGAATAGTAAATTGTCTTAACATGTTTAATGATATAGGTATTATTCATCAAACTACTTGTGCTTATACTCCTAAGCAAAATGAGATTGTTGAAAGAAAACATACACACTTTTTGAATGTTGCTAGGATTCTTATGTTTTAGAGGAGGGGATTCCTCTTTATATGTGGCCTCAATGTGTGTATTAACTGATATTTATCTAATTAACAAGTTACCAAATCTGTCTTGTCATGTTCTTCCCCTTATTTTCTAGTTCATGGTAAGGAACTTAGTCTCTCTCTTTCAAGGCCTTTGGGTGTTTATGTTCTCTAGTATTTTTATTAACAGTGATAAGTTTAGTGTCAAGTCTGAAAAATATGTTTTGATAATAAAGTTGTTTTCTATAAAATAATAGATGAAAACACTAGAATGAGTGTATCTTTAACACCTAAGAAAGGAAGAGTATGAGCTCAGTAAAAAACATCATTGCAAGCTTGATAATGATTGATTTCTTCAAATGAGTCAAAAGCTTTATGCATATGACAAAGAGCATTTTTTCTTTCAAAGACTTGATGATCCTCAAATCTTTGAAGAATTGATAACTGTTAATTTAAACAAGTTCATTTGTGAGTTATGTTGTTTTTAAATGTCTTTTAGCATAACTTTTTGTGAAGTTTTAGTTAGCATGAATATATGATTATAGGTCTCTTGGAAGTTTGAAGGATGAAAAATGAATAAATGATGTTAACCGAAGCAAAGGAGTTCATAAGGATGAAGTGGAAGAAATAGAGCAAATAAATCAATGTTAACACGACGTGTGTTGAAGTAGTCATAGTAAATTGGTGATAACTTCTTTATATAACCTAATTTGGGTGATTTAAACGGTAGTGACTAAACTTAAAATTTGGCAAAACCAAATGACAATTTTTGAAATATAGGGTGTGTTTGTTGAAACTAGCGGTAGCAATTAGCAGCACGGTTCTAAAAAGCGCGCTATAGCGGAGCCATAATGGCTCAATAGCTCGAGGCGTGGCCTCTACATTACGAAACAAGCCAAAGCGTCGTCTCTAGGCGTAGCGTAAAATAAAGCGCGATAAGGAGTGATAAAGCGCGCTATAGCGCGCCTTTTTTTGAAGCTTTTAAAAGATTTCATGGACTTGAGCTTATTTACAAGTATTTATGATTTGGGTTGTATGGGATCGGGCTTAGTAACTCCATAACTCAATTTTAAGCCTAATAGCTAACTTATATTGATCACTCTATAAATATTTTTTGCCGCTTTAAGTCACGCCTTAAAAACGCTATGACGCAACGCCTCACGCTAAAGCTTGAGGCTTGGCTATGCCGCAACGCCACGCTTCATGCTATTTATAACCTTGGTTGCAGTTAGCAGTTAGCAGTTAGCAGTTAGCAGTTAGCAGTAAGCAGTAAGCAGTAAGCAGTAAGCAGTAAGCAGTAAGCAGTAAGCACTAACAGTTTAATTCTTAAAATTGTTTGGTAGAATAGCTATAATTGTAATTTTTAATGTGTAAAACGACGTAATGCTGAATGCTAAATGCTTATTCAAAGAGCATTGAGAGATTAGCATTTTTATAATTTCATAAATGCTAATTGTGTTCTTTCAAACGATCTTTGTAATAATAATTCTAAATACTAAATGTTAATTGCTCATAAATTCTCTCAAAAACTATTAGACAAATAGACCCATAAACTTAATAGTTCATGAATAAGCTCTTGTATGGAAAGTAGAAACATTATCCTGATTTTTATTTCTTAAGATTTTAATTTAATGCTTTATGGTTGGATCCACCAGTGACACTACATAGGGAAAAAGAGTATGAGGGTAATAATCTCTATTGCAAGCTGGATAATGATTTAATGATTTTTTTTTCTTTTTTGTTATTTAGTTGTATTATGCAGAACCACTTGTGTGCCTTAAAACGCCAAAATATAATTTGTTATATGACAATTGATGTAAAATTTGTTTGCATGTTTATCACTAGTAAAATTGTGTCACATCCATTTTAAAACGTTGAATCTGCCACCGATACTACCTAAGGGAAAAAGAGTATGAGGGTAATAATCTTTGTCGCAAGCTTGATAATGATTATTTTCTTCGGATAAGTCTTTAAAAAGCTTGATGCATATGATAAAAAGATTTTTTCTCTTTCGAAGACTTGATGATCCTCTTTGAGAAATTGATAACTCTTAATTTATACAAATTCATTTTGAGTTACCGTTGTTTTTATATGCGTTTAAGCATCACTTTGTATAAACTTTAGGAACTTAAAGCATGAATTATATGACTATAGGTCTCTTGGAAACTTAAAGGATGAAAAGAAATGATGTTAATTGGAGCAAAAGAGTGCATAAGAATGAAGTGGAAAGAAGCCGAGCAAACGAATTGATGTTGACAGGACTTATGTTGAAGTAGATATCTTAAATGAGAATTGCTACATTCACATAAGTTTTATAAAGACAAATCTACACAATGATGTGTCATAAAAACTATTGGTAGTATCTCTCATCCTTTTTATTCTTTTCATATATATGCATCCACAAATCAACTCACACATCATTTTGTGGATTTTCTTTTTTAAAACTTATGTGGATGTAGTATTCCTCGTATTAAATATTTTAGCTTGGGGAGTTAGATGTTTTGCCCATTATCCTCATTTAAATAATGATGTTTGAAAACATATATAGATTTTACCCTAGATGGGAAACTCGCTAGTATTAATTTTTTTATTGATTGAAATCAAGACAAAATGGATTGATAACTAGCTACTTTATGTATCGGTAAATCCAAAGGTGAACAAAAAACCAAAAATTAAATCAAAACCGAACGGATATAGTAAAGAAAAACAAAAAAAAACGAAACCAAATGGTTTCATATTTTAAGAAACCAAATTTTTCAGTTTGATGTTTGGTTTAACCAATAGCAGCCCTACATACAGTCTACTAGGGGTGAGCAGAAAAACCGAAAAGACAGAATAAACCGAAAACCGAACTAATAACTGAACCAAATTTGTCAAAACCGAACCGAACAACTAATTCGGTTCTCGGGTTGTTGGATATATGGGTTTGACAATCTTAACCGAAAACCGAATTCATATACTTTTTTAAATATATGTTCTTATTATGTTTTCTTATTTTTCTTACTATTATGCTAAAGTATCAACTTTTCATTACCCCTATCAACACAGACATTGAAGAACAAATCATACAAAACTGAAAAGCTGTAACATATATGCAGTCTCCCTTCAGTAATATGAAAAACTGTAAAACTGAAAAATCAATCATAGACGTTACATAGTAGAAACAAAAATAGATAAATCTCAAAACATAAACTATAAACCAGTTGCTAAATTTTGAGATTAAATAGGATCCACTTGTTCATAAGCATCTACATAAACAAAAAAGATGATTCTAATCAAGAGGATGTGTAATAAGTGGGTAGGCGGGTTCGTGTTGACGGGTTCATATATCTTAATCCTAAACCGATCTGTTTATCTAATCGGGTCGAGAAGTCCAACCATAACTTGAACATGTTTATTAAACGGGTTGGTAGGGTCGACTCTTTTATTACTTGAATCAGAATTTAAAATTAAAAACCAAATATTAAAAGGTGAATGTTATCATAGTCCACCGTCAAATAATTCAAAAGTTGATATCATAAGACATACCATACTATATTTAGGTTATTTGATAAATTTACAAAATACATAACTTTAAATATTGAAATTTATTAATATATTGTTAAACGGGTTGGTTGGTTGGTTAGTTGGAATCGGGTTGAGAAATTCAACCCACCCTAACCTACTTATTAAACGAGTAGTCGTTCGACTCATTTACAACCCATACTTGATTACCCATAACTGTAACATGTTTAATTTATTATCATGTCGGTTTTGAATCGTGTTTGTGTCGTCGGACGGACGGTGTGTTTGGTGAGGTCGTTTACCTCTAGCAACACCATGTTGACAGTAGTTTTATAATGTTGCTCGTATATGCATGACTGTTACTTAATGATGGCAAACATTTTTAATTCTCGTGCATGTAAGAATGAAATGGCAAATATACCCGAAAAACAGTATGTAGATGTTGCTCCACACTAAACGACGTCATTTTTGATTAATTTTTTTAAAACGACACCATTCGCATGATAAATATATAGAAGGGTAATAAAGTGTATTGTCTATATAGTATAAGTAAAAAAACTTTTTAATGAGGAAAGAGATTGGGCTTATTTATAGCGAAACTCAAGTTGGGCTCACTTATCGTTCAAAGACATGTTATGTATTATAATAGCGTAGATTATCGATTTAGTGGGATTTATTCATTGAAAATAAAGTTCACAAACCAAGAAAATACGGAGCAACATTTTTTGACTTGATCTAAACTTCTATGGGTGTGTTTGACGCGATGCTTGTAAAGAATCATATAAGCTTTGGCTTTTTAAATAAGCTAGTTATATAAGCTTCGTTTGGTCACACATGCTTATGAAAGTTATAAGCCTCCATGAGACTAAGTCAATTGAATCGGGTTTATGAGAGCTTAAAGTTAGTAAAATAACTTAAATAAATTTCAAAATATAGTGGATTATCACACAAAAGTTAGAAATATATTTGAATTTAGTTTGGCTTATTTTTATGTGATTGTAGATGAATAAACTTCAGCTTCAATTAATTCGTCAAACATTTTTATATAAATATGAGTTTCAGCTTATAGCTTATAATATAAGTCTCAGCCTTGTTCTCAGCCCCAACTGCAGCTCATATATGTGTACGAAAGTTAAAATTCCAAGCATTAAATTAAAAGAATATTGATAAAATAACTAAAAAAAGATATAAAAATATAACTAAAATGTTATTAACAATATTATAAACCCTAAAGAATATTTAGTTAATAACATTAAGATTCTATATATATTCTTATAAACATTAATTTTGTATCTACAACTCAAGTTGAGATCGTTACATCTTATATTCAATAGAACTCTTCAACACACGGTGATAGTGACGGAGCTTGAAGAAGTGTGTTGGAGAGGTCGGATTGAAGTTATATAATTTTGGAGGAGCCATAATATAAAATTGTTCTTATTTAACACTGCTTATATGTAAGATACGTAGAAAATTACATAGAGAAGACAAAATTATCCCTTCCAGCCCCTTAAGTGCCCCGTCCTTGACAACATATATCGTGATCGTTACATGCATCTTCTAAGACTAATATATATCTGAAGCTATTATAGAGAATTAAAATATTGTAATTGATCTTTAATATGTATATACACAAACTGAATAGCATATGGGACAATTTCATCGATCTTTAGCACATTTATACTATTATATATACACTCAATTGCGGTTTAAAACGACAGCGTATTGAGTTTCTATATTACAAAACCAAATTGTGGCCCAGGAAGGAAAATAAGGGGGCCAACAAGCCCAAAACAATTACATTAAAAAAAACTACAAATCATACCCTCAAACTATGCAATAAGTTATAAAACTACCTTAAACTTAAGTGGGGCCCCGTCCTTGAACAACAAGATATCGTGAATTCGTTACATTGGATTTTTCTAAGGGGTGGACTTATAATTTATCTGAAAGGCTATTTATAAGGAGTGATATTTAATATATTGGTTAATTGGATTCTTTTTTAATATTTTTGTTTTGTTTCAACAAACATATGGGGAGGGACTGAATATGCTATTTGGGGTGGGTGTGACAATTGTCATCGATACTTTTAAGCCCCACATTTTATACATATTATATTATACACTTTTAAATTGCGGGTTTAAAATAACACGCTCTCCGGTATTGAGTTTTTTTATTTATTACAAAACAAAATTGTGGGATCCAGGACGGGTGACTAAATCAAGGGAGGGCTAACAAAAGCCCCAAAAACAATTACATTTAAAAAAAAAAATACACTCAAAAGATAATCCCTCAAATAATGCATATAGATTATAAAAACTAATACTTAAAATTTTTTTTATTCATATTTAAATTTTTAACAAAAAACACCTTTTAATTTACACCAAAAAATCTAAACCTCTATATATTTCATTTAAATCCCCCAAAACTAACAATATCCTTTCCTATCACCACCTACAAACCAAACAAAAGAACACAAATATAAAATGCCGAATTACTATCTCCACTCATTACAACATACTCAAAAAGTCTCATCAGATCATCCCAACAAGCCCACATCAAACACACTCAAAACACAGAAATCAACACAAAATATCTCTCTACTACTCAGATTGTGTGTATACAATACTCCCCCATCCATACGATACACCTTGTGTGAGTCGCCATCCCCTGACCAGACTCCACTTATCAACACCCCCCCCCACACAGTCACTTCATACATATTTTTTAAAAATTAAATTAATAAAAACAAACTTTTAATAAATAAAACACCACGTCCCCTACTCCTTAATAATAGGTATAGTTTTAAATTTAAAAAATTTAAACATATATGGGTCATAAAGATATGGCGTGCAATTTTATTTTAATAGTTTTGGAATTTTATTGTAAAAAATTACCCCCTTTAACCTTTTGTTATTTTACGTGGGACTATTTTTATTAAAAATACATATTTTTTCTTTGGGACATTGTATGTATAAACAGGATTCCGGGGCAACTTTCTTTTGATTAAAAAAATAATATAACCGCACGTGGGGGGTACTTTTATTTACGACTATTTTATAAAACAAATTTTCTTTGACAAATATGTAACAGATTTCCGGCAACTTCTTTGATAAAAAAATATACCGACGACTACACGAAAGACAAAAAAGTCCGCCGCAACGCGCGGACCGTAACCCTTCTCGTTTATAATGAAAAAACTTATAAATCTTAAAGCGAAAAAATTAAGCAATCTATTTATGGAAACTATAATCAATGTTTTGGAAACCGGGTATCTAATCGACCCGGTCGAGTCACTGGGTCACCGGGTTACCGGTTCGACCACCGGGTCAACCCGGTCTTTCACCGGGTCAAACCGGGTTTCGAAAATATAAATACCGGTTTGATTTGACTCGTTTTTTGTCCAGAAATGGTTCAACCTGTTGAACAGGGTTTCAAAACATTATGTTTAATACTCAAATCGTCAGACTTTTATTATATTTCGTTTATAACACATAAACTTTTCGTTTATCACTAGAACTAGTATAATAGAATAGGTGTATCTTATTTCTTAAAATTTTGAAAACCTAAAAACTATTATAAAAACACATTAATTGAATTAAAAACACGGTTTGATAGTAAGTTTATTTGTAATCTAGGCAACTTTTAGTAATACTAGCAGAGTACCCGCGCAATGCGGCGGCGGGTACCATGTTACTATATTTTGCGGTGAGCAAATGTTATCCGGTTAAACGCCTTTCTAACAATAACCGTACAAATAAATACTAATTAAAATTAAAATAGGCAATAACAATGCAAATAATTTCATATCCACTATTATTTAAACACACGGCCATCAACACCACCACCACAAACCGATAATTTTCTGACACATACCATCATCTGTTGAATATTAAATTATGGTGTGGTTATTTAGTGGTTTCAATCGGTTGTGTTTAGGTGTTTTGATGATGTTTAAGTGGTTGGTTGGTGTTGCTAAAACTGAATCTTGATAACACCGGTGCTAAATCATTTGGTGTTTTGTTTGGGTTTATAAATTTGACATGTTTTGAGTTGATGGTTTCGTTGGTAAATCGTTGTCATTTTTCTGGTGCTTTTATTTTTCGAATCTTGATTAATGGTGATGATGGTTGTTGTACTAGCGCCAAGGGATTTTTTAAAGAGTGTGTGAAATCATATTTCTAGAGAGAGTGAAGATGGTTTTGTTTTTTAAGTTTTGAGAGAGTCATGTAATTGAGTTTATATATGAATATTAAAAGGATGTTACAAGTTTATAGAATTAAAAACATTTAATTTCCAAGATTGTTGTTGCAAGTTTATAGAATTCAAGTCATTTTTACAGAACTTTTGAGTTAAATTGTAATGTCTTAGTGCATTGACTAAGACATGTATTATGTATTATCATATATATTGTATAAAGCTTTGTGTGTTTTATTAGCTTGTACAATGTGTATAATAATATGTACTTTTTATTGTATGTGTTTTTAAAAATTACATTAATTAGTAATGAGTGTTTTAAGAATAACATTAAATGTGTTTTAAAAACTACATTAATTAGTAATGTGTATAATAACATTAAATGTGTTGACGGTCAATAAGTATGTGGTGTGAATTGGTTAATTGTACATATTGCATTAATGTTTGTATTATTGAATTTCAACTTTTTATTGTTTGCATTAAACATTGTACAATGTGCATCAATCATTGTATCACTTAATTTTTTGCATTGAATAAAGAGAGAGATATGTGGCAGAATTTTATTGTTTGCATAAAATGTTGTACAACGTTCATAAGAATTTGTATTACTTAAAAAATGAGGAGAGAGATGTGTGTTAAAATCATTTTGTTATTTTGTTGTTTGCATCAAATGTTGTACAGTAAGCATAAATAATTGTGTTACTTACTTTTTGACATTTAATGAGGAGAGAGTGTCCAATTTGTGGTGAAATGTTGCATTTATCGATTGTATATTATGCTTTATAACTTGAATTACTTAATTTGTTGGTTGCTTTTAACGATTGTACATTATGCTTTATAACTTGGATTACTTAATGTAACAACCTTTTTAATGGCTTTTAAAGAGGGTATCATATTGTTTGCAGATTTTTATTGGTTGCATAAAATGTTGTACAACGTGCATAAGAATTTGCACTACTTAATTTTTCAACATTCTAGATTAGGTGCTAAATGCTTTATAATGTAGTATAGATAGGAAATACGCTAATTGAATTGAAAACTTAGAAAATGAAACACGGTTTGTTGTAATCTAGGCAAATTACTAATTGTAAGAGTTGACTTCGAGAATACTTGAAACTTAAATTACTAAGGGCCCGTTTGGTTTAAGGTTTCTTTAGGATTGTTAAGGAATTGAAATTATATTCAAATTTCAAATCGTGTTTGGTTGAAAAACTGATGAAATTGGAATGTATTTAGAAAAAGTAATTTTTTTTTTTTAAAAAGTAAATTTTTGCTTGGTAAATTTAATACTTAAAAAGAAAAAGTAATTTTTCTAAAAAAAAAATTTAATAATCTTTTTTAAAATAACGTAAGAATACAATTTAAAACAATTTTTTTAAATAACCTACGAATAAAAAATTAAAAAGAATTAAAAAAAAGTAAAAAAAAGTTTTTAAAAAATATTATTTGTATACCAAACAGAAATCTGGCATTGAATTTCATTTCTTTCTCCTAACCAAACACATGACATATTTTGAGTTTTGACATTCCAATTCCTTAAGATTCGCAATCCTTGATAGATTCCAAATCCCCGAAAAAACATTCTACGAACCAAACGGGCCCTAATATAGAAAACACATTTAATGAGAGTGTGTATGTAATACCCCAGTTCCAAAAGAAACTGGAAACTACACAAACGATACATTAACAGAGCTAAATCCTAAGTCTAATGAATTCTACAATAAAAAAATAACATAAGGTGTTCTAAACAAATCAAAACCAAGAGTCATTACAATGTTCTACTATGAATTTATTCGAAAGAAACAAAATAGGCCAAAATAATAAGTCTCTAACACTTCATGCCATTTGTACGGGCTCTCAATCTCTAAGTCCCAAACCCTGATTACCTGCTGCATGGAAAGAAAATGCGGCTGAGCGAAAAGCCCAGTGCGCGGATAGAAAGCAAAAGCAATATGAAACAATAGAAGCATATTTGATCATAAACAATTATTAAGAAATTCAAACGAAAGGTTTAACAAATAAATTTAGAATTACAAAGATGACATTTTAATGAGGCAAGTTCAATAGACTATGTTCAAAGCGATATGTTCAAAGTGAAAGTTCGATAAGTAAGTTCAATAGGGAAAATTCAATACGTAAATTCAATGGGTAAGGTTTCAATGGGACATGAGCTCAATACAATATACTAATACTTATAATAAGCAAGCATTAGCTAATAAACAATACAATGGGTACATGGACCTGCATATCCAAAATACCAAACAATGGTGGATGAGGTGTTGGGCACTACTCCTCCATCCACAAACAATAACAATATAATAGCTATTGTTGGAACTTGTGAGTTTTCATTAACAAATGTATTTTGTATATATCCCACTAAATAGGTGAATGTTTAATTCAAAATGGATATTAGCGATAGTATTAGTGACATATATTTTGTCATAAAACCGTTGCTAATTAAGTATTATTATTGAAAAGACGCACCAATTCGAAAAGATGGCATTTAAATGTGTTAAAAGGGTGTAATAAGCGGCAAAAAGCAATGTTGAATTGGCTATGTAAAATGATTATCGGGTAGCAAAAAGGAAATTTTAGGTTTTTGGTGGTGGGTGTTTGAGGCTCTGATTACCATATTAGAATTGGTAAAACTCGCATTGGAAGGCTAATTGATTTAGTTGATTATAATTAATAACTATGCTACATACATAGGATACAAGAGATCATTATGTAATCATGATCATGGGCTTAAGCCTAATACAAATTAATAACTAATATAAAATAAATGTCTTGACTTCGAATGTTGAATGTTGACTTGACTTGAACATTGAATGTTGACTTGAATTATATGCGGTAATACACAGACCGGGCTTGAGCCGAATAACTTAATCCATCTAATAAAAAATGCCTTTTCGAGAAACACAACAAAAGTAGCCTATAAAAACAGATCCCCTTTTTTAAGACTTCTCAAACAAATTTCCAAACCTTTTTACAAAGTATTCATGTCCGTTTGCCCTATTTTCACGCATCCCCAAAACCCTACAACATGCAATACTTAGACGACTTGAGTTTCAAGGTAAATTCTCTCAATCAACCCCACGGATGTCCTAAAAGTTTTGCTAACAACACAACCCTATGAGTTGTGATTAACTTTACTTCAATTGATATATCAACTATGAATTCTATTTTTTTCAACACTTTTTATACTCCTTCCTTCCAAAATTATTGTCCACAGACAAGAACTACACAGTTTAAAAAATACAATACTTATTGCTTTGATTTCTATGAAAGTTAAACAAAAGAAAATTTTACCCTTTAACAATTAATTAATGTGTATTTTTAGGTTTGCAAATATCAATTTTTATTAAGGGCATTATAGTAAACTTAAAGAATTCCAACTAGTATTTTTAGTAGTGGATAAAGTTCTCCAATACACAATCCCAAATTTTCTCGTAAAGTGAAACACCATATAACAAAGGCAAAAAACAATGTCTTGGAAACAAGTTAGGAACCTTTTATTTTGTAATGGGATAATGGGAAAACATATAGTTTGACTTAAGTTTGATCTATAATGATTTTTCAATTTCAATGGATCATATTGAAAAGGAATGTTTTGCAATTATCACGGGACACATATTGTACTAGTCAAGTATTTTAAGACAAAAATTGTAATCCCTCATCACTTTGTATCGAAAACCTCAGTAGCTGTGTGTTTTATTATACTAGTAATTATCTTGGTTTTTTTGAAAATTTGTTCTTGTGTTTAGGTGGAGATGTCAAAAGTGAAATGGGCTGACATTAAACCTTGGATAAGTACCCAAGTGACTACATATCTTGGAATCTTAGGTCAAGATATTTACCCCATTTTTAAACGTCTCTGAAGGATGAGAAGGTAAAACCTTCTAGTTTATACATTCTTATACGAGCTTAATTTGAACTATAATTATGCCAGTATATAGTAGAAGTGTGTGCTATCAAGTAGTATATGTTATTAGTAAGGGAATACTTAGATTGACAAATAGGCTCTTGAAAGAGTATTCATCAAATGTTGCTAAAATACATCCGTTTGCAAGAGGACCATTCATTTGAAGATGGACGCATTAAATCATTTTGGATTTACATTAACCGCTGTTATATATGGATTGCAGGGTACCCGCGCGTTGCGGGGGCGGGTACCATGTAATTAATAATCTTTACGAGAAATGTTTTTGGAGTATTTATAATCTTGTTACTTTAAAAAAAAGGCTAATGGCAACTAAATGTATCATAGTTGTCACGATTTCTTTTTATATGTATCGAACAAAAAAATTTACTTTTATGTGTACTAAACTTGATTTTATTGCATTTTTTGTGTATTTTATGACCATTTTGCCCTTCATTTTATTAACCTAGGAGGGGCAAAATGGTCATTTAATACACAAAAAATACAATAAAATTGAGTTTTGTACATAGAAAAGCAAATTTTTTTGTTCGATACATATAAAAGGAAATCGTAACAACTATTATACATTATCATGCCAATAGCCCTTAAAAAGATTATAACTATGCAAGAATTCGATCATCTTTTATTTTGCTAATTTGCTATTTATGAGTCAAGATATTTAGTATACAATACTTCTTTCAATAATTAGGTTTTAGCATACGATATATCCGATAGAATTTATTGTGGTTTGTAGCTAGCCATCTAGGCTTCTATGGTTCTGTGAGACAAAACATAAATGGTGACACCTTTTTGTAACTCGCTTAAGCTTAAAAATTTTAAGATTCCTAAAGATAGAAGGTTTCAAATGCATTATAAATAGTAGAGAAGAGAAAGAGATACAGATAGAGATAAGGTTGTATACAGATAAAATTGCAATCAGGCAAGTAAACAGAAATAGTAGAGAAGAGAAAGAGATACAGATACATTCTGAGTATCCTCACTGACCGTCTGTATGATCTATATACACCAATGACTTCTGCAAAGGAAATATGGAATTCTCTTGAAGAAAAATACACCATTGAAAAGCAAGGGGCAGATAACTTTATCACTTTTAAATTCTTTGAATTTGCTATGGAAGATAACGTGTCTATTTTAGATCAAGTTCATGAATTTCTTTCTGGTTTCAAAATTCAAAAATCTTAACATTGAAATCCCTGAAAATTTTATTGTTGGGGCCATCATTACCAAGTTACCATCTTCATGGCACAATTACAGAAAGAAACCGATGCACACTTCAGAGGATTTTACTTTGGATCAGATTCAAAAACATTTACGAATTGAAGAGGAAACTTGTATTCGTGAAAAGAATCTTAATGGTGCATCAAGTTCTAAGGTTAATTATGTTGATTCAGGAAAGAACAACAAAGAAAATGACAAGAAGAGGAAGGGTACATAGAATTCATCCAAGGACAACAAGAAAGACAAGAAACCATTGTCTGAGGTTGTGTGTTATAAATGTGGTGAAAAAGGGCTGGTTGGAAAAGGGCCATATTCAACCGCTTACTGTCAATGGAAATCCCAAGATGAAAAATAAGAATTCAAACTAGAAGGATTAATCTTGCTAATGCAGTGGAACAGTGATACCACAGACAATCATGCTAATGGTTCTTGAAATGAAATTATGATTATTCAGGAATTTGCTATGGTTAGTTGTCACGACACCATACTGATGATTGGTGGTCTGTTACTTATGGTACTACACATAGTTTGCAACAACAGAGACATTGTTCAAAACTTATAAGGGAAACTGCAGATGGACATGAAGTTATGTGATGTGATTAATCATATTTTAAGGTTATTGGCTCAGGACTCTCCGTTGAGATTCTCAATTCACATTTTGGAAAGAAGTTGTTATCCCTTCATGAATGTTTCTTCACTGTTCCTAACATTAGGAAAGTATCTTGTTTCTGGTTTGAAAACTTTGTTAAACGTGGGGTTATAGCGATGTGATAGAAATTCGGAACAAAGTGATTATTCTGTCCAAAGCCATGTAGTTGTAGGAAAAGCGTATGTTTTGATGTCATGATTCTATCTTATGTATCAAATAAATTTACTACTTTTGCTTCCTTGCCATGATTGCAATTTTATTTCCAGTTTTATTATTGATATGCTCTATTTGTCATTTTTATGGCATAATGTTTAGGAACATATCCATTATTAGACTTATGAAAGATATTGTTAAAACAAGGTATTATATCTTTAATGGTGTAACATAAAGATAATTGTAAATATGAGGTTCAACGCGGGAAAATGTAAAGGCAATCCTTTTTCCTAAAGTGGATAGACAATCTGAAATGTTAGAGTTAGTAGCATTCTGATATTTTGTGAAATTGAATATACATATGTTAACTGAGGTGAAATCGGTATTTCATAACTTTCATTGATGATTGCTCTAGATTACCTAATGCTTTATTGCTTGAATATCAAAAGATCCGGCTCTTCGAGATGACTTTTAGAAAATATATATAGGCTTGAAAGTAGGGATAAATACCAAAGAGGTAAAAAGATACAAATTAATAAGAAAGTGATAGAGGTGACGTGATTCTTTTACCACGAAATTTTCTTTCTATTGTGAATCACAAGGTTGGATTCATCAAAGAACAACATCATATACACCTCAACAAAATGGTGTTGCTGAGAGGAAGAATAGAGTTTTGCAAGATATGAGTAATGCTATGTTAGTCAATGCAAACTTGCCAAAGAATTTATGGGGTAAATCCTTGCTTATAGCATGTCATGTAAGTAATAGAATAATTGCAAAGAAACTAAAAGTATCTTTTTATGAAATCTGGAAGGGTAAAAAGCCTAATATTAGTTATTTTAGAGTGTGGGGTTGTTTAGCCTATTTTAAGGTTCCCTTAGCCGATACATCTAAATTAGGACCTAGAGGTTTTAAAAAGTGTATTTGTGGGATATACAAAAGATTCTAACTCTTATCGTTGTTTAGATTTAGATTCAAATGTAATTGTTGAATCAAGAGATGTAGATTTCTTTGAGAATAAATTTCGTCATGATTCAACAAGCACAAATGAAATTGTGACTAAAATCCCATAAGATATTTCTAGTCCAGATTTAAACTCTTTTAATAAGAGGAATAGGGCAGAATCTTCTAGTGCACATAGAAGAAGTGAAATGGCTAGAAAGGAAAGAAACTTGGATCTTGATTTTATTGATTTTCAAGCTATTATCTTCCTTGTTGAAGGTGATAATCAGAATAATGTTATTAATAAAATACCAGTGACACTACCTAAGGGAAAAAGAGTATGAGGGTAATAATCTCTATTGCAAGCTGGATAATGATTTATTGATTTTTTTTTCTTTTTTGTTATTTAGTTGTATTATGTAGAACCACTTGTGCGCCTTAAAACGCCAAAATATAATTTGTTATATGACAATTGATGTAAAATTTGTTTGCATGTTTGTCACAAGTAAAATTGTGTCACACCCATTTTAAAACGTTGAATCCGCCACCGACACTACCTAAGGGAAAAAGAGAATGAGGGTAATAATCTTTGTCACAAGCTTGAGAATGGTTTTTTTTCTTCGGATTAGTCTTTAAAAAGCTTGATGCATATGATAAAAAGATTTTTTCTCTTTCAAAGACTTGATGATCCTCTTTGAGGAATTGATAACTCTTAATTTATACAAATTCATTTTGAGTCACAGTTGTTTTTATACGCGTTTAAGCATCACTTTGTATAAACTTTGGGAATTTAAAGCATGAATTATATGACTATAGGTCTCTTGGAAACTTAAAGGATGAAAAGAAATGATGTTAATTGGAGCAAAAGAGTGCATAAGAATGAAGTGGAAAGAAGCCGAGCAAACGAATTGATGTTGACAGGACTTATGTTGAAGTAGGTGTCTTAAATGAGAATTGCTACATTCACATAAGTTTTACAAAGACAAATCTGCACAATGATGTGTCATAAAAACTATTTGTAGTATCTCTCATCCTTTTTATTTTTTTCATATATATGCATCCACAAATCAACTCACACATCATTTTGTGGATTTTGTTTTTTAAAACTTATGTGGATGTAGCATTCCTCGTATTAAATAGCTTAGCTTGGGGAGTTAGATGTTTTGCCCATTATCCTCATTTAAATAATGACGTTTGAAAACATATATAGATTTTACCCTAGATGGGAAACTCGCTAGTATTAATTTTTTTATTGATTGAAATCAAGACAAAATGGATTGATAACTAGCTACTTTATGTATCGGTAAATCCAAAGGTGAACAAAAAAACAGAAATTAAATAAAAAATGAACTATTATAGTAAAGAAAAACCAAAAAAAAAAGAAACCAAAACGAAACCAAATGGTTTCATATTTTCAGAAACCAAAATTTTTAGTTTGAAGTTTGGTTTAACCAATAGTAGCCCTGCATACAGTCTACTAGGGGTTAGCAGAAAAACCGAAAAGACCGAATAAATCAAAAACCGAACTAATAACCGAACCAAATTTGTCAAAACCAAACCGAACAACTAATTCGGTTCTCGGGTTGTTGGATATATGGGTTTGACAATCTTAACCGAAAACCGAATTTATATACTTTTTTTATATATAAATAGCAATGAAATTTTATCCTAATTTAAAAAAATACTTTTTCTCTTTGAAATAAATTTTTTTTTGCTAAATATCTATGTAATTTTTAATTCAAAATGGATATTAGCGACAATATTAGTGACAGACATTCTGTCACAAAACCGTTGCTAATTAAGTATTATTATTGAAAATACGCACAAATTCAGAAAGATGGCATTTAAATGTGTTAAAAGGGTGTATTTGGCTGAACCATCGCGACTGTTTGAAATGTTTTAGATTGGTGACGGTTTTTTTGTCGTTAAACCATGGCTAAATCGTCACTAATAACAGTTTTTTGTGAACCATTGTGACTATTTGAATGGTCACGAGTTTCCCTATAAATATGGCCATCTTTCTACATTTTTTGATCATCAAAAAAACATTCAATTCATACATACAAAATACATACATTTGATGTTCATGTGAACTTTATGTACGCTGCATAAAGTTCTATTTTTGAGGTCGAATCCTGGGATGAAATTAGTCACGAATCCCACCAACATAAATAGTGGGGGCTAATATTTTTTAAGGACAGTGATTATCAAGTCCACAATTTCGTTCATATTATTAATAGAAATTCTGCCATATTTAAACAATCTTAAAGAATATTATCATGGATCAAAGTGCTGGATTAAAGATGTTTGGAAGCGACACAATCAAACTGGACAGAATGGATGGAATGAACTTTACTCGTTGGAAGGAAAAGATTAAATTTCTGTTAACTACGTTCAAGGTTTATTATGTCCTAGAAGGGCAACCAATTGGCGTGATGACTGAAGAGGAACAAAGGAAGCGTGAACAAGATTAAACACTATGTGGAAGATACATTTTGAGTACCCTCGATATATATATATTTTATTTTTATAGTATTTGTTATTTTTCTTTTTTTGGGTGTTTTCTTGATTTTGGTAAATTAATAAATTACTGTATGTTCTTATTATGTTTTCTTATTTTTCTTACTACTGAAGAACAAATCATACAAAACTGAAAAGCTGTAACATATATGCAATCTCCCATCAGTAATATGAAAAACTGTAAAACTGAAAAATCAATCATAGACGTTACATAGTAGAAACAAAAAGCAAAAACAAAAATACATAAATCTCAAAACACAAACTATAAACCAGATGCTGAATTTTGAGAGTGCTCAAATTAAATAGGATCCACTTGTTCATAAGCATCTACATAATCAAAAAAGATGATTCTAATCAAGAGTGTAATAAGTGGGTAGGCGGGTTCGTGTTGACGGGTTCATATATCTTAATAAGCCTAAACCGATCTGTTTATCTAATCGGGTCAAGAAGTCCAACCATAACTTAACATGTTTATTAAACGGGTTGGTTGGTTGGTTAGTTGGAATCAGGTTGAGAAATTCAACCCACCCTAACCTGCTTATTAAACGAGTAGTCGTTCGACTCATTTACAACCCATACTTGATTACCCATAACTGTAACATGTTTAATTTATTTTCATGTCGGTTTTGAATCGTGTTTGTGTCGTCGGACGGACGGTGTGTTTGGTGAGGTCGTTTACGTCTAGCAACACCATGTTGACAGTAGTTTTATAATGTTGCTCATATATGCATGACTGCTACTTAATGATGGCAAACATTTTTAATTCTCATGCATGTAAGAATGAAATGGAAAATATACCCAAAAAACAATATGTAGATGTTGCTCCACACTAAACGACGTCATTTTTGATTAATTTTTTTAAAACGACACGATTCGCACAATAAATATATAAAAGGGTAATAAAGTGTATTGTCTGTATAGTATAAGTAAAAAAACTTTTTAATGAGGAAGGAGATTGGGCTTATTTATAGCCAAACTCAAGTTGGGCTCACTTATCGTTCAAAAACATGTTATGTATTATAATAGCGTAGATTATCGATTTAGTGGGATTTTTTCATTGAAAATAAAGTTCACAAACCAAGAAAATACGGAGTAACATTTTTTGACTTGATCTAAACTTCTATGGGTGTGTTTGACGGGATGCTTGTAAAGAATCATATAAGCTTTGGCTTTTAGAATAAGCTAGTTATATAAGCTTCATTTGGTCACACATGCTTATGAAAGTTATAAGCCTCCATGAGACTAAGCCAATTGAATCGGGTTTATCAGAGCTTATAGTTAGTAAAATAACTTAAATAAATTTCAAAATATGTGATTGTACATGAATAAACTTCAGCTTCAATTAATTCATCAAACATTTTTATATAAATATGAGTTTCACCTTATAGCTTATAATATAAGCCTCAGCCTTGTTCTCAGCCCCAACTGCAACTCATATATGTGTACCAAAGTTAAAATTCCAAGCATTAAATTAAAAGAATATTGATAAAATAACTAAAAAAGATATAAAAATATAACTAAAATGTTATTAACAATATTATAAACCCTAAAGAATATGAGGGAGGTAATTAATTTTTTTTGGAACAACGATTTTATTATACTAATGAAAACTAGCAAGGAGCTAGAATTACAAAGAAATCATATTAGGATTTTTAAGCCATTCGTCCCAACTAGATGAGATTTTGCATCTAAACTTACACCAATAATAAGATCTAGAAACAACGTCGTCAAAGATAATCGCCTTCAATGGTTTTTTATCCAACAACAAAGTGTTGAATTCAATAATACAAACATTCATGCAATATGTATAATTAACCAATTCAGAACACATACTTATTGACTAGTCAACAAATTTAATGTTATTTTTAAAATACCTATTACTAATTAATGTTATTTTTAAAACAACCCTAAAATGAAAAGTACATGTTATTATACATATTGTACAAATTAATTAAACACACGAAGTTTTATACAATTTACATGCTAATACATAGTGTTTTGAAAGCCGAATGGCCAACGGGTTCAACCAAGAACTTGAGTGGTCACCGGTTCGGCTAGAAATAAACGAACCGGAGAGAACTGGTTAGAACCTATAAAAATGGGTGAACCGGGCTTGATGGGGGTTATGAAATGGCTTATAAGTCATATGTCTCTATAAGCACAAGCCCCATAAAATTCTATAATTCTAATAATGTTCTCTTTGCATTTTTAGCCATACTCTCGTATGAAAGCTCGTGGCGTTACGTCTAAATGTGCTGTTAAAGTCCTAAATTGGAAGCGTTTGGTGTGGTGACAATAGACGGCTGATGCTTGCTAAGAAGTTGTTGACACTCCATCGATCGAGCATCTCCAGTAGCCGAAATAAAAGTCTGATGGAATATGTTTACCGTTTAATCTCGTGGTTTGTGAATTGAACGACTTAATGAGAAAAAGAAATGTACTAGTAACAAATCTTGAAAATGGAATGATATATCATGACAAAAGTGCACATACAAATTAGCCACTTTTAACTATACATTAGCCACGAAGGAATTAAGCACTGCTAACTTTAAAGCATATTTTCAAAAGAGGGGAAATCATCCCTGCTATTGGCTGTAGCCTGTAGGGATGTTACAGGGTGCAAATGTATGTTGTAAAATTATTTTTGTTTTGCTGCAGATATGTTGCCTAGTGTTTCCAGCACCGAGCTTTGCCCATATTTAAATCTGTTGGGATAAGTTTAAATTATATATATACTTTATTAAATAATATTTTTCAGAATAAGACAAAAAAAAGTCGCCGAAAGTATATTTTATATGTCGCTCAAAAACATTTTTGAAAAATGTGCTCAAAAACTACTTACACAAAAAGTACAGTTTTTTTTAAGCGACCGGTTTATTTTGAGAAGTCAAGTTTTTTTAGTCGAAAAAAATTACACTTTTACTACTTATAGTTATTTATATGTTTAGTATATTTAAAAACACAATTGATTGGAGTGAGATGTTGGGGAAACGGTAAAGTCTCCTTCTACCCAAAGCCTAGGTCATGAGTTCGGGTCTTACTAAAACTATTTTCCTTTTTTTAAATACAAACAAAAAAATAGTAATGTTTAATGTTAGAGTTTGAATTTTTAAAATGATTTCATTTAATTGTGTTCTTTAAGTAGAGTGGTCTATGAGACTTTAAGTAAGTTTGTATCAACTAAAACTACATCTATTGTTATGGAAAAATAAATAACGGAGTTAAAACCGCAACTATGAGATACAATTGTGTGAGAATCTCTTCAACCAAATAGTTATATGTTCAAGTCATTTTTAGAACATGTGAGATAGATTTTTTATGTAAATATTAAAAAATAGTTAATGTTGTCGTTTAAAAAAAAGACTCTGTTAAACTTTGAAGCGAAAGTTGAATGATATATAAAATAACAAATTAAAAATGACCTTATAAAATGCCATGTGTTCATATGCAAAGCTCGTGGATTTCATTATCATATTTTAAGTGCATTGCAACTTACCAAAATTTGTAAAATATAAGTCTATATAATTATATAAATTAGTGACTTATAATGATGGCAATGTAGCACACTTTCAATAAATGGAAAATTCCCTAAATAGATCGGTCGTTCAAACTGTTCTCAAAATATACCGGTCGCTCAAGTCGCTTAAATTAATATCTTGACACGTGTCTTTTGATTGTACTTTTTGTATAAGTAGCATCTGAGTAACTTTTTCAGAAATGTTTGTGGGTAACCTATAAAATATACTTTGAGCGACGTTTTTTTGTCTTTTAGTGAAAAAATATTTTAACAAAAAAATATGTCGCCCAAAGTACATTTTATAAGTCGCCCAAAACCATTTCTGAAAAAGGCGCTCAAAAGCTACTTACACAAAAAGTACAGTTTTTTTAGACGATTTGAACGAGTGTGCGACTGGTATATTTTGAGAAGTCAAGTTCTTGTTGTTTATAATAAGTACACACTTTAGACGACAAAAATACTAATTGTATCATGTGAACAGGTTATACGGTATGAGAAAAGATCCGTATAGAGAAACATCTAATCAAAGAACAAATCACATGATCTCAACCATTCATTATAATTTCATCTAATTGTTTAAATTAATTGTTATTTTAATTAATCTAAAAAACCCAGTTTCATCCTATTTTTTAAAATTAAAATATCTCTTAAACGGTTAATCGTTACGCAAAACAAATTATACTATCGCGACGAGAATTAAATTATCTTTATATATAGATAGGCACTTCTATATACTTTCGATGAAGTTTTTTTTCCAATTTTCGCACTGAAAAATCACATGTGATTCAATCACATGTGATTTTTATTACTTTAAAATTCACACGTGAATTTATGAAATCACATGCGATTTATAGATTTATGAAATCACACGTGATTTGTTACTTTATAAATCACATATGAATTTGTGAAATCACATGCGATTTCTGAAATCACACATGAATATTTGAACAACAAATCACAAGTGATTTTACAAATCACGTGTAATTTTTTTTCCAGAAAATGCAACACTAAAAAATCGTCAAAAGTATATGAAAATGACTGTCTACTAAAAGATAAAAATATTCTCGTCATTACTTTAAAAATCACATGTGATTTTGTGAAATCACATATGATTTTGTGAAATCACATATGATTAATGAAATTACACGTGATTTTTCTATAAAATTTTGCCTTTTATTCCTTTATTTTCCTTGAACATGAGAAGGTAGAGCTACTCAACAGAGTCTAACGATTTATGAGCAATATTATTATGACAGTATAGATCCACAAATGTGGTTTTCAAAAGAATTAGCATTTTTTACCAATAAAAAAGAATTAGCATTTTAATTTAAAAAGGATTGGTGGTGCTGCTTGTTCCTCGTTCGACTTATACTAATATGTAAATTCTAATAAATAATAATAAAAATTACTTATTTATACCGTAAAAAACCAAAAAAAAAACAAATAGCAAGTGATTTTGAAAATCACGTGTGATTTTCCTGAACGGAAATTTCAATTCTAAAAAATCGTCGAAAATATATCAAAGTGCCCATCTACTGAAAGATAAAATTATTCTCGTCGCGATGGTGTATTTTTCGTAGTTTGACGATTTACCGTTTGAAAGGTATGTTGTTTTATAAAAAATGTGGAATATAGGAGGAGGGGTAACTACCTTGGATTGAAATAAAATGAATAGCTAGGATATGTTCTTTTGTTCTCTAAAATGATTGTGTTGTTCCACGATCTCACCTCTATACGGTAGATATATATGATCTAATATAATTGTGCAGCGGTCTCTTTATTTAATTTTAGTTATTTTCATGATTAGTATATTTAAAACCACACTTGATTAGGGATACGTATGTTGGGGCAGATGACAGAGGGTCATTCTACTAAGTTTTTTAGGTCATGAGTTTGACACCTACTAAAGCCATCTTGCTCACCATCCTTTTTTTAAAGAGATAGTATTTGATGGTAGTGTCGTAGAGAAGTGTAAAATGATTTCGTTTGAGGATGAACAAGCATATAGCCCACGCGTTGCGGCGGTTTGAGGATGAATTACAACCGAGTCCAATTGAGTCGGGCCCTAGTCACAAGTAGCCTCGTCTATGAGACTTCCAAATGAGCTCAAGCATACTTATTGTTATGGGAAAAGAAAAAAACAATAACGAAGCTAAGACTGCAACTATGATTATGTCGGTTTTCTATGAACTTGAAAAAAACTTTTCTAAGATTGAAAAACTTTAAACAAAATGAGCTCAAGCATGTGTTAAAACAGATCGAGCTAATATAATGGAGTTGTTGAAAACATATACTTCTATAGTTCTATGTAGTTAGGGTTGTACAAACTAGAAAGTTGGTTATATACGTACATGATATTGGATTCAATTGTAAGTTCTTCTTAATTTGAATTATACCGAGCTCCCGAATTATGCTCAAATTAGCTTTCTTGACTCATCTAAATAACATTTCCAAATATCTGAGCTTTCAAAACTTCTTTAACCTAAGCTCGAGCCACCACCATCATGAAAGCTCATTGGACTACATATAAATTCAAGTAAAAGCTTATTCTAAGGTTATAAAGCAGAGATTATAGCCGCGTTCTCTCACCCAACAACGCTCGCTCTTGATACTTTATTAGTGCATGATTTTTATTTGTTCTATTTAATTCTAACAATTTTTGTTTTCACTGTATGTGTTTGATCAAGATACCTCACATTTAGAGTAACTACCCCTTTGAGCCCCTCCTTAAAACCTGGATCTATGCATGTTTTCAACAGGGCTCTATGTCTCTTTTTGTAGTAGTGTGATCTAGATACCTCACATTTAGAGTATCTAAACTTCACTCTACTTAAAATAAAAAAACATGTATCATACAAGTTAAGATGCATTAAAAGATATTTAATTCGTTGTTCTTTTTTGGAAAATGTGAAGATCATATTAACACAATTAAGAACTATGATAAATATGACTGTAAGATAATATATTAGCCATAAACCTCTCCTAGTTTATGCGAGACTAGTTATTTTACCCGCCCAACGGGCGGGCTACTTTTATATTCTTCTGTTACTCCATGAATTTGAAATCCACCCAAACCATGAGTTGGCCCTAATATGAAGTAGCAAATATTGAAATAAAGAAAACTATCGGTTCTCCAAAGAGATGAACATAAACTACATATGTGGATAGCAAACGCATTAAGCTATTACTCAAGATACATTATAGGTTTACTCAAGATGGTATGTTTTTTTCTTAATACGAATGAAAACGCCATGGACTTGACATTGGTTCTTTTGTGATATTATGAAAATGTAAAGGCATTTAAACATATATTTTATGTTGGTATTTATTAAGTTTGAGCAACATAAATCAGTTACTGTTATAAATGTTAATAACGGGTCTTAAAATTATAGAACGAATAACAATAAACCTCAGAGATTCCCCTGGATATATCTCCCTGGATATCTATTAGAGATTGATTGATGCATATCTTTTAAGCTTCCCTTTTATCTTTTAAAAGTTTGGAAAAAATTAGAACTTGGATATCTTTTAAACTTCCCTTGTTGTTTATCTGTATCACTGGGATATCTTTTAGAACTTATCTTTTAGAGGCTTTGCCATGTCATCGATGAGTCATCATTGACATGGCGATGAGGTGGTAATGATGTATCATGGTCTCCTCCATTATATAGTGTGGAGATGGAGATGGAGATTAACTCTAGCTACGTGTTTTAACTTTTGCATGGGGAGGACTGTGTGTACGTACGTTTTACATCAATTATATATCTCAGTACGTGTTCTACTCTAGTTTGTTAACTGTTGTGAAAGTTAAAGGGGTGTAACTATAAAACTTTGGACCATGCATATATAATCCTTAGATTAGATAGATGGAGATCGATGAGAAGAAACAGGTCATATATATTTTCCCTAAATTAAAACCCTTATTAGGTCGGTTAAAAGAATGGGAGTCGAAGATGAAAAAGAATCAAAGAGAACGAGAATGATCAATAGTCTATCAATGATACAGATGCGGGGAGAATGATACAGATGTGCCTTCACCATATATCGTGTTTCGTAGTTTCATAAATTTACGTTTATATTTCGTGTTTCGTAGTTTCATAAATTTACGTTTATATTTCGTGTTTCGTAGTTTACTTTTATATTTGTCTTATATCCCACATCGCCCTAGAAGGCAAACATGTAAGCACTTCTTCTCCTTTAAAGGGATTTTGATGCGGGGAAAATGATATAGATTTGCCTTCACCATATGTCGTGTTTCGTAGCATCATAAATTTACGTTTATATTTCGTGTTTCGTAGTTTACCTTTATATTTTTCTTATATCCCACATCGCCCTAGAAGGCAAACATGGAAGCACTCTTTCTCCTATAAAGGGATGCGCAAGGGTTTGGTTTAGGAGATGGTTTTATATTTTAATATTGATAATAAAGCTTTTCTTTAATCAATCTATTCTTGGCGATTTTGCTAAGATTCTTTTAATAATCGTTATTCGTTTGAATCAACGATTGTTAGAGTTTGCTTGATTATCGGTACTCTTTTGAATCAACGATAGTTGGAAGATTGTTTCTGGTATTCGTGTAAATCAACAAATCCATTTTGTGTTATCTCATCGTTTTTCACTACATCAGTTTGTATCAAGAGCCGAAGTTCTTAATTAAGATGCCTCCAAAGAGAAACATGAATATTATTGATGTCTATGACTGTATTATGGCAAGAATGGAGGAGCGATTGGATCAGTTCGTTGATCAATTTGTTGATCGAATGAATGACATGATGAATCTAAGATGACGTGGGGATCGTAACAGTCAGAGAAGCGAAGGTGAAGAGTTAGAATATCTGTTCTTTGAGGGTGACAGTTCATCTTCCGATGAATGAGGAGATTATGGTGTGGGGGATGACGATTATGAAGGATGATGATGATCAATTTGAATCAACTTGGAAGATTGTTTCTCGTATTCTTGTGAATCAACAGATCCAATTTATGTTATCTTGTTATTTACACTACATTAGTTGGTATTGAGAGCCAAAGTTCCTGATTAAGATGCCTCCAAAGAGAAACAGGATAATTTTGTTATCATTTGTTTATTTCACTACATCAATTACTAAAAGAAGTAAGTATACTTGTATTTTCTGGCAAATAAGATGATGCCCCCGTGTCTATATTCCGGATTGGATATTAAAGAATCATGGTATGAAATGCATGTGGAAGAGCAGGAGCATAAGAAATCGCAGCGGGAGACATAGCATGTGCTCCATAATACTGTATAAGTGATTGGTGAGCCAAAAATCTAACAAATTGGACTGATGGCTGATGGGTTGGCAAGTACACACAAGGATACAACGACTGAGTTGAATTATTAGCTGCACTACACATCATCATATTAAATGCGAATAAAGTGATGTAACTAATAAAATATTCGCAACAAAGATTATTAAATTAGCAATGGAAAGATTTTAATAAGCGGCAAAAAGCAATGTTGAATTGGCTATGCAAAATGATTATCGGGTAGCAAAAAGAAAATTTTTAGGTTTTTGGTGGTGGGTGTTTGAGGCTCGCATTGGAAGGCTAATTGATTTAGTTGATTATAATTAATAACAATGCTATATACATAGGATACAAGAGATCATTATGTAATCATGATCATGGGCTTAAGCCTAATACAAATTAATAACTAATATAGAATAAATGTCTTGACTTCGAATGTTGAATGTTGACTTGACTTGAACATTGAATGTTGACTTGAATTATATGCGGTAATACACAGACCGGGCTTGAGCCGAATAACTTAATCCATCTAATAAAAAATGCCTTTTCGAGAAACACAACAAAAGTAGCCTATAAAAATAGATCCCCTTTTTTAAGACTTCTCAAACAAAATTCCAAACCTTTTTACAAAGTATTCATGTCCGTTTGCCCTATTTTCACGCATCCCCAAAACCCTACAACATGCAATACTTAGACGACTTGAGTTTCAAGGTAAATTCTCTCAATCAACCCCACGAATGTCCTAAAAGTTTTGCTAACAACAGAACCCTATAACTTTACTTTAATTGATATATCAACTATGAATTCTATTTTTTTCAACACTTTTTATACTCATTCCATCCAAAATTATTGTCCACAGACAAGAACTACACAGTTTAAAAAATACAATACTTAGTGCTTTGATTTCTATGAAAGTTAAACAAAACAAAATTTTACCCTTTAACAATTAATTAATGTGTATGTTTAGGTTTGCAAATATCAATTTTTATTAAGGGCATTATAGTAAACTTAAGGAATTGATGTAAACCCAAGTATTGAAGAATGGGCTGACTTGTTTCTAGAGGCCCAGGATCGTGTGAGAAAAAGGGGTTTACTAAAATGGGCATAACTTGGGCTCAAATAATCCGTTTCAGGCCCACGACCAGCCGTCTCGAAGCTTGGAACGAGGAGAACGCCGTGGTAATCAAACACAGTTGGGTTACAGAAGTTTTGAACCCTGAATCATTATATTTTAGGAGTTATTTACATTTTTGTGTTTTTTTCGAGAATTTTGGACTTTTGTTTTTAGCATAACTTTTGGCCCATTTGATTTTTGAGGCCCATTTCAGTTTTGTTTTCCTATTTAATAAGTGTAATGTAACCCTGGCTATTCAATTGAAGAAATACAAAAAGTCCAATTTTGGCCGTTTTGCTAAATTATCCTGATAATCGTTATTCATTCGAATGAACGATTGTTGGAGTTTGCCCGATTATCGGTATTCGTTTGAATCAAGGATACTTGGAAGATTGTTTTTGGTATTCGTTGGAATCAACAGATTCAATTTATTATCTCGTTTATTTTCACTACATCAGGAATTCCAACTAGTATTTTTAGTAGTGGATAATAATTTTCGGATATACCGAAAAAGAAAGATGGACAATAATATTGGGACGGAGTTGTTTTTAAGAAATATACCTAGAAGACAAGTTAGTAATTTTCTTTACTTGTAGCGGTTTATTGAGAATACCTCTTATTAATATTTAAAACTCATACATCGTCTTGAAAAGTGCAAGATGTTATTATTTTGGTAGCTATTGACAAAATGAGACTAAGTTTGTCGTTTCAAGAAAAACAAACTTTCGTTTACCAATTATGTCGCAATAACACAATTAATGAGAACATAGAAAGTTCAATTTTAGTATTTTCGATAATTAATTCTTTTAGAAATTAACTACCCATTGTTAAATAAAACAATTAATTTACTAAAAGACTAAGATCCAACTTGAATTCCCACTTATTACAGAAGGTCTGACCAACTAGTAAATAAATGGGGCAAGAGGTAAGCGACAAACCTTAATTGCATTAAAAGTGCAACTCTTAGACTTATGAGACACATGACATTAGTAACACATATAGTAATGTCATGTACATGTTTTATCTCATCTTATGCCTCGGGTCCAGTGTCTAACCAAGCATACTCGATTTAAGTCCACCAAAGTAAGAACATGCAAAAATTGACAAAGATCCGACCTATGAAAATTTTTGCCTTGGGTTGGAAATAACCTAAGGTCTGACCAAAGTGATAAAACCGAATGCAAGTATATCACATATGGTTAATAAAACCATATGTCAAAAGGTGTACAAAGAAGCATGCAAAACATCATTGTAACACAAGTTAAGAAAAACAATTTGTTAACTTAGTTTTTAGGCGTGATAATATCCCGAGAACCATTACAAATTGACCAAACCCTGATGACTATAACTTAAGCGTGTTCCGAAGACACAAGTTCTTACCAAAAAGTACCATAAAAAATGACCTGAAAAAGAATAAAGGTCAATTTTCACCCGAAGTTCACTAAAGCCATGATCATGCAGGAAACCCGCACATATGCGATATGCCTTTCAAGCCATGCTACAGTAGTAATTCATCATATGATGAAAGCACAAAATATCTAACAGCCTCACGCACACGTGCAACCGACTCAGGATACAAGTTTAAGCCATCTTTTACCAAATCATCAATAAAGTCAATAATACATTTGAGGTGAAGAAACTTGCCATCCAATACCTTATTCACTAACCGTGTTCTCAAGTAATCAATAGAGCGTCAGACGAACTTGCACTACCAGTAGAGATGGTTAGAACGCTAATAATTCCCCAATTAAGCAGACACTTTTCAGCAGCCCTTCCTATCTCCTTTCCATTGTCTCTAATAAGTGGACTAAAACCGATGATTTTCTTGTTCAATTCCTAATCGTTATCAATAAAATGAGAACTGATGCATAAGACTGAATGTAATGGTGACACACAGGCGACCGCCACCTCAGCGCCAACTCAACTTTCTCTCTCTTAGACCACACAGTGACCAAACACACGTAGTGGTGACCGCAGAGGACACCGAACCAATTTTTTTTATAACATTACATTAATAAAATAATTAAACATTACAAATACAAATTCTGAAATAAAAATACGGAAAATAAATTACGGAAATTAAATTACGGAAATTAAAAAACGAAATACAAATACTGAAATTAAAATACGGAAATACAAATACTGAAAATAAAATACGGAAACTAAAAACTAATAGTCTAAATTCCAACGCTCCTTGATTTTTTTCTTCAAAAACAACGCCGTAGATAAATTGTAAGAAATATTGTTTGAAAAATGAGTAGAAATAGGTAGTATTTATAGTGGAAAAAAGGGGGTGAATTTTTTTTTAAAAAAAAACTCAAGGGCTAAATTTTGAAATGGACCAAACCATTTACTCGGTCTTGTGGCCGACCCCAGAAATGAAAAGGTCTAGGGGGGCTAGTCTCTCATTCGGTCAAGTATTGGGAAGACCGACCGCCACATGGGACGACCGACCTTACTCGACCGTTGCATTACGTTTAGCCTAAGTATTTCACTGACTGTTTCGACGTCCATATATTCAAGGTTAAGAAAATCCTAGGATTTGTTTTCTTAATCAAACTTTTCAACTTTGCTTTTTCTTCCATGAAACTTGGACACAGTCTCTAGCAATCATTTCATGAGACGGAATCTGAAAATCAAAATAATAATAGGCTTCCATATATTCTTTGAATCCCTCTTGGTCAACAACAGAGAACGAAAGTTCATCGATGATTATCTCTTTAATTAGAGCACTGTGACCATCCTCTTTTTCATTATTCTGAGCTAGCGCTCTCTTACCTCGAAGTGCCATATCTTGACTGGCAAAGAGGGAACCTACATGTTGAGAGAATCACATGTTGGAATCTTATTAAAGAAAATTATCAGTGTCATCTTGATATAAAAACATTATTCTCAACCACTCAAGGGTGGCCTAGTGGCAAAAGGGTTTGTGGCTATCACTCTAAAATGTGTGAGGTCTCAAGTTCAATTCCTACTAGATGCAAACAACCTTGAAGTGGCCACGCCAACCTCCTATAAAGGTAAAGGGAGGCCTTTACCTGGTTTGAGTCTATGTGGCGGTGGGTTCAAACCCCGTAGATTATTCAGCCAATGTGTCGAAAACCATGGTTACCAAAAAAAAGCATTATTCTCTATAAGCAGTGGCAAACACCCTAAAAATGATTACCTATAGTAAATAAGTAATGAACAATATCAAACACCCTCTTATGGACTCAACTATAAATCGAACTAGCATATGAAAGCAAGCAGCAACGATTTTGTATAGCAAATAATTTGTTAACAACATTCACACAAAATATATTCTTAGCAGTGAATAAACCTTATCACAGTTAAAATCTACACAACATTTAATATTGAAAACTTTTACAACACGATATCAGCACGAGTCTCTAAAGGTTTGATTCTAAGAAAGGTCGATGTGGTTCTAGTGGTTCTTATTATAAGAAAGGCGATGTGATTTAGGTGGGTTGATCTTAAAAATAATGAATGCTTTCTTCTCCGAGTGATTCATAAAAGTATATAGTCAAGTAAAATCATTCTTCTTTACAAGTAAGTTTCAGTTTCATCTATCATAGTTTTATGTTGCGTCTATCTATGACATATCAATATAATGTTTATATTTATATTTGGAATATTATTGGTTTGATGAAATAAAGTATTCATATCAATATACTCATTGTTAAGTTTTAAATGAACATGAGTCAGTTGCATAAAAAAATCTTGTAAATTAACATAAGTTGAAAAATAAATAAGTCGTCAAAATTTGTTTATCTAGTTCAAACGTTTTGTT
>BQNB010054188.1:0-39653 GCA_026074375.1 Tanacetum coccineum | reverse complement strand
AATCTTTAGATACCTAAAAGGTCTACCAAAATTGGGAATTTGGTATCCTAAGGACTCTCCTTTTATATTGGAAGCTTTCTCAAATAGTGATTATGCAGGTGCCAACTTAGACATGAAATCCACAACAAGAGGTTGTGAATTTCTTGGTTCAAGGTTAATCTATTGGCAGTGTAAAAAGCAAACTATTATGGCAACTACTGAAGCTGAGTATATTGCTGCTTCTCAATGCTATGGTCAAGTGCTTTGGATCCAAAATCAGTTGTTAGATTATGGATATAATTTTATGCAGACAAAGATTCATGTTGACAATGAGAGTGCTATTTGTGTTGTCAAGAATCCTGTCTATCTTTCTAAAACAAAGCATATAGAGATTAGGCATCATTTCATTAGAGACTCCTATAAGAAGAGATTGATAGAGATGGTCAAGATACACATTGAAATTAATGTAGCCGATGTGCTCACTAAAGCTTTTGATGTGCGTAGATTTAATTTTCTGGTGGCAAGCATTTGTATGCTTAATCTATAGCTACTTGGTCTCATGGGAGGTTAATGGTGTATAAGTGCAGTGGATTATACACAAGTGCTATTTGGATTGAAATTGGAAGGTAAATATGATGATTATAGCACTGCTCGGCTTAGCTTTTATACTTGAAAGAAATTCTGTACCATGGTATATAAAGTTTATACTGCTAGGCTTTAGTTATTGTGCTCAAAGGTTTAAAGATTGATTTTGATGGATATATTAGGTTCTCTTTGATGATCTTTGACTGGTTTTAAGAGTTAAACAAGGTGTGAGAGAAAGTTTAGTTAGTAATGCCCAGATTACATTATGCTGCTGGGCCATACAGTTAATACTGTCGAGGCTTAAAGTTAGTGCTGCTAGGAATACACCCTTAAGTAATCGCCTGGGTTACCGTTAGAGAAACAACCGCTAGGGGTCTATTGTGTATTATATAAGATCTATTCTTCTATACACACTTAACCTCACCTAATTTCTTTCTCATACTCTCTAAATTCACAACAACCCTAACGATTTTCTTACCGACAAATAAACTGAACTTCATCAACTATGGCTGATCTTGCATTCGTTCAACAACATAACATGGTTGCTTATTTAGAAAAGAATGATGGGAATGCAGATTTTCATCAGATATTGGACTTCTTGACTTCTAGTTCGATCAATTTTGCTCTCACTGTAAGTCCAACTATCTATGCTTCATATATTGAATAGTTTTGGAACACTGCTAGTCTCAAAATAATCAATTTCTGAGGAAGCTAATACATGGCCAAGTAAATGGCCAAGGCTGTGTGGTAAGTTTAAGAATCATCAGAGAGGAGAGATCTTTACTTGAATGATGAGGATGGTACTGCTTGCCTAACAGTTAATGAAATTTTTGAAAACCTTGCACTGATGGGATATGAAATAGCTTCTGACAAATTAACTTTTTACAAAGGTTTCTTTTCTCCTTAGTGGAAGTACCTAATACATACCATCCTTCATTGCTTAAGCTCAAAATCTACTTCATGGGATCATTTTCTACAAATTTGGCTTCTACCAATTATTTGCTTAGTAAAGGGTCAAAAGTTTAATTTTTTTCTAATTGTTTATGTTGGTTTTGTTAATGAATTGGATCCAAACGAAGTTTTTAAAGGATCTATGGTTTTTGCATTTATTCGTGAATATTCAACTTCCCAAATTTGGTGATACCTTTTATGATATTTATGATACACCAAAGCTTACTAAATAGGTTTTTACTTTATAAGAAGCCAGGAAAGGATTTTTGGAAGGAGTCAAAATTCGTTTTCAAAATATGTTGGCTCCTCCAGTTGTAGTTGGTAAAGGTTCAGAGCAAACCACTCGACCCTAACCCACATCTTTCTATGTCCTCAAGGAAATTTTTTTTAATTCAAGTTGCTATTGCTACTGCATCACAACCACCAAAAGACCCAAACACATATAGGAGAACCAAAAGAGGTCGGAACACCAAGGTACCTCAGTCTGGTGGTTCCCCTAAAAAGGTTGGTGATGAGGCTATCAATGAGACGATGTTTGATAGTGTTGAAAAGGCTATCACTACTGATGCTAGCTTAGATGCAGCACAAGACAGTGATAACATCACTAAGACCCAATCCACGACAACACTTAATGAGCCTCATCCTCAGGGAGAAGGTTCAGGTAGTGGTCCCTGGTGCCAAGAAACCATAGGGGGTGCTCCTGCTCAGACTAGGTCTGAGAGAGTGCTTGAACAACCCATTGAACCACCTCTCTCAGAAGGTCACACATCTGGAAGTGGGGAGGGCAGGATGGAACATCAATTTGAATTGACGGCTAATGTACCAATCACACCCCATGATTTACCTCTCCCAGGAGGTTACACACCTGGAAGTGATAAGGGTAGACTAAAACTACAGGAATTGATGACTATGTGTACAAAATTGTCAAAACAGGTGCTTGACTTGGAGAAAGAGAAGGATGCTCAAGCTGTGGAGATCCTCAGACTAAAGAAAAGAGTCAGAAATTAGAAAGACAAGGAGAAGGTTCAAAGCACCTCCAAAAACCAAGAGGAGGAAAGAAATACGGGAGTGTTTGAGTCTTCAGATGATGATTTGGATGAGGAGGATGCATCCAAACAGGGGAGGAAAAATGACAAGACCAACCCCATGCTTCATGAAAGTGACTTTGATGGATTTGATGATGAGACAGTTGATGCTGCTACAACTGGAGTTAGTACTGCGAGTGCACCAGTTACTACTGCTGGTGTAGCTATTAGTACTGCTGAGCCTAGAACTCCTCCTACAACAACAACAGTCTTTGATGATGAAGATGTTACTATGGCAATGGCTCAGACTCTGATAAAGATGAAGGAAGAAAAAGCTAAAGAGAAGGGAGTTGCTTTTAAAGATGTTGAAGATTCTTCCAGACCTGTCAGATCAATAACTACACTTCAACCTCTTCCATCTATTGATCCTAAAGACAAAGGCAAAGGTATCCTAGTTGAAGGAGAACCTATCAAAGTAAAAAAGAAAAGATCAAGGGTTAACTCAAATTAAGAGTGATGCAAAGTTAGCTCACAGATTACATTTGAGGAAGATTTGGCTGAAATAGAAAAGGATACAAAGAAAAAGCAGCACAGAGAAGTTTCAATAGATGCAAATTTATGAAGAGTATGATACTATTTAAGCCAGCATTGATGCTGATGCTTTGTTTACTGCCAAGACTCAATACTAGAAGTTAGAGAGCAGTTATCAATTAAATGAAAGAGCTAAGTTTTTGCAGAAACAATAGCAGCACAAAGAAAGTTTAGAGCTGCTCAAAGGGCTGTAGTGTGCAGAAGAGACCCACCTACCATAAACTTAATTAGGAATCTTGATGATGACTTTAGTTTGAAGAATATGGGTGGTTACAAATACAGTCAAGCTAATAAGGAAAGACTTATAATGACATCCAAGGAATGTATGTAAGGGTACAAAAGTTCCATACCGGATTTTGTCCTATGGGATCTGAAAAAAGACAGAAAAAAAGTTAATGGAGCCTGAGTGTGAAGGAAAGAAAAGTAAAGATTGAATAAGAATTGCAGGATCATATGCTAAACACATTAGTTACCCAAGAAACCAAAAGTAATTGAATTCTATCAAAGATTGTTACAGAAGAAGAAGCAGCAGAGTATGTGAAGGAGAAAGAAGAACTAGGTTAAGCTTAAGATAAATTTTGGGATGACAGTGAATTGTGAACTATGAACCACTATCCAGAAGATTTCTATTATGAATTGGGAATATAGTTGATGGGAAATGTGGATGCAAAATCATGTATGTTACTAGTTAACCCAGAAGCTATTAGAAGTTCTAGCTATCATGGATGAATGCAAGCCTTCTTCTTAAGAAGACTTGACAGGCAAGACTTGAATGATCTATACAGGTTAGCTCAGGAAAGGTTTCAAGATCATCCTCTTGAAGGACATGATTTGTTGCTTTGGGGAGATCTAAGGATGCTATTTGACCCAGATGAAAGATGAATATGGATGAATCTAACTGGATTGAAAATTGCTGTAATGGACAGTGTATGTAAGTTGTGGAGTACCACACTCTGTTTATGGATGGTACACCTATGGAGATTAATATGCTAGTAGAGAAAAAGTACCCACTGATCAAGGAATTATTGGAGAAGATGTTGAACTTGCAGTTAGAAGCTGAAGAAGAAAGTACTATGGCATTTGAGCTTATCAAGTTCATCAAATCAATGCTTGAAGAGTAGTAAAATGTTTGGATACATCCTCCTAATGACCAAGATGCTTAAACTGAAGAAACTTGATGATTGACAAGTAAATATCAAGTTTAGGGGAGGATTGTTGGGAATTTTGAGTTACTACTGCCAGTACTACTTTACTACTGCTGGTTTTTTTAGATTTGTTAATGTGCTATAGGACTAAAGAAATAGACTTAAGTAGTTAGTACTGCTAGTACATTGTTAGTACTGTCAGTACATTGTTAGTACTGCCAGTATAGTTAGTACTGTTAGTATTATATAGTTAGTACTGCTAAAGTGATATGCATGAGATATATTAGGAATAGATATGCATTATCATTGTACGCGTTTTGTAAGCCCATTAGGGTTTCCTTGGTGTATAAAAGGAACCCTACGACATAGTTAGAATTATCAATTCATAGTTAGTTATTCTGTAACCTAGGCAGAATATTTGCAATCAATATATCTAAAGTTTTTAGTATTCTTTGTTCTTCTTTGTATTACAAGTTAGATTCCGCATAACTTGTAGTATTTAAATCATAGTCCATAGTTTTCATATAGTTTGTTTGGATTATATCTAAGTTAATAAGCTGTAACAGGCTAGCAGCGGGATCTGTTCATGTGGACTTCATCATGGGTTCAACATAAGTTATCCTTTATGTTGACCAGCCCTATGCCATGGTATATCTTACCACCTCTCCATTGCACTTGGAGAGGGTTGGTTGTTCATTTGGTCATTCATCTTAATACATTTTCTTTCTTTCTCTCACTAAGTGCTACAACCCTCTTTTCTCTCTCTAAACTTTCTATCTTAATTAGTTGTTAAGTGATTTGATACTTCTACAATTGGTATCAGTCGCCATAGGGTGATATCGTGAGCTTGTGTGCGTTTATATCTTGTTTAGATCATTAGTTTTGGTTATTTAAAGGTTTCGTGTGCTTTAAAATACAAGCCTGATTTTTTGTGTTTAAAAGTGTTAAAGTTTGTGTTTTTTAAGCATCGATATGGCCTAAGATAAAAATGTTGTGCTAGAATAAATTCAATGTTAAATTTCAATAAAGGGTGAGTTTTTGGTATTTTTATGAAAAGGTACGTTTTTATTTGAAGGAAGCAAAATATGTTATGAAGGTAGCAAAATATTATATGAAGCTAGCGAAATATGTATTTAAGCGAAATATGTTGTTAAGCGGAATATGACAGGTTGACTTCAAGTGAAATACGTCATTTTTGGGAAACAAAACTCTGCTTAATTTTGCTTAGATCAAGCGAAATATGTCTAAGCGAAGTATGAAATCAAGCAAAATATGTTCCTAAGCGATTTATGACAGGTTACTAGTTCAAGCGAAATACGTAGTTGTGTAAAATGAAACTCTGCTCAATTTTTCATATTCAAGCAAAACATTACATATTCAAGCGAAACATTACCTTTTTCATATTCAAGCGAAATATTACAACAGTCACAAAAAGATTTTATTTTCTACGGTTTGTCTTACTTTGTAAAACTCCGCGAAATACTTGGATTTCTCAGTTTTAGTGAAAATTTGTAAAATCATGTGGAACATTAATCTTATTCACCAACAACATCAAACTCTTAAACACAATCTCCTTTACTTCATTCTGTTTCGATCACTTTTTAATTCATTTCACTTTTCAAAATTAATTCAAGAGGGACTACTTTAGCAGAACCTCTTCATTGTTGTTTGAATGGAATCCGTCCTCCAATGCTTGAAAAATCAATGTATGATTCATGGACAAGTCGTATACGTCTATTCATCAAAGGGAAGAAACATGGTAGGATGATGCTTGATTCAATCGATAATGGTCCATTGGTTTATCCAACTGTTGAAGAAAATGGGCAAACTAGATCTAAGAAATAATCCAAACTTACTGAAGCACAACAACTTTAAGATGATTATGATGTTCAAGCAACAAATATCATTCTTCACGGTCTTCCACCCGATGTGTATGCACTTGTTAACCATCAAAAGGTGGCTAAGGATATTTGGGATAGAGTCAAGATGCTAATGAAAGGTACTGAATTATCATACCAAGAACGTGAATGCAGATTGTATAACTTGTTTGATAAGTTTGCTCATGTTCCAGGTGAAACACTGTATGAGTACTGCTATAGATACTCTCAGTTGATCAATAACATGCATACTATTGGGATGGACTATGCAACAAAGTTCAAGTCAATTCAAGTTTCTAAATTGCTTCTTCCCATCAGGAAATAGAGCAAGTTTGGTTATTGTTGTGGAAGTTAGTAAGAGTTTGTATACCATCCAACTATGATCAGTTTGTATGCATTACATTAATTATATGGACCGACATGCTAATGAAGTTCGTATTAGTCGTGAAAGATATTGGGATTCTCTTGCTTTCGTAGCCAACTCTCCAACTCTATACAATCCATCTCAAGATAACCACTATACATTTCAGGTTATTCATTGTATCCACACCTCCTCAGCTATTCACACCAGTTTATGCAAGCACCCATTCATTCATTCACACTATCATACTTCCAGTCAATTCTCAACAAACATCTAGTTTCCCTCAACCATTATATCTCCATTAATGACACCATCAATCTCAAGCTGGAATTTCTCAATGGACTTCGGTTCGCGTGTTACTATGTATTCAGCAAGGAGAAGATCTGATTGAATGCATCAACAAAGCGATGGCATTTCTATCTGTTGTGGCATCAAGGTTTCCACCATCAAACAATCAACTCAGAACATCGTCTAATCCTAGAAATCAAGCAACCATTCAAGATGGTAGAGTCACAGTTCAACAAGTTCAAGGAAGACAACATCAGAGTTATGCTGGTACATGAAACAAAGGAATTGCTACTACTTCAAAGGTAAATATTGCAGTTGGTCCACAAAGAGTTATGAAGTGTTATAACTGTCAAAGAGAAGGGCATATGGTGAGACAGTGTACTGAACTAAAAAGGCCAAGGAATGCTACATGGTTTAAGGAGAAATTAATGTTAGCAGAAGCTCAGGAAGCATGTCAGATATTGGATGAAGAGCAACTTGAATTTTTAGCAGACCCTGGTATATCAGAAGCTCCAGTTTCTTATCAGACAATCCCTCAGAATTCAGCTTTCCATACAGATGACTTGGATGCATATGACTCGGATTGTGATGACTTATCGTCGGCTAAAGTGGTTCTGATGGCAAATCTTTCAAGCTGTGATCCAGAAGTTCTCTATGAGGTGCCTTATTCCAAATCTTATTCAAATGATATGATTAATCAGGATGTGCAAGAGATGCAGTATTCTGAACAAATACATGTTGATGATTTTGAAGATAATGAGATATATGGTGGTAGTAATATCATTCCGTACTTTCAATATCTGCAAAGGACACAAGATGCGGTTATTTTAAGGATACTAATCCTTTTGCACCTAATGATTTATTGGTACCTATACTTAGTTGGAACAAAATGGGTCTTGATCAATGTAGCTCATTTACATAAGGAAAATCAGACAAATTAATATGGTAAAATGAATCATTAACCTCGCTAGCTTTGAGAGTTACAAAGAACGGTAATGCATTTTTGAACAGAGAATTAATGTAGATTGAATAAAGAGAATAATTAATAGATTCTCAAATGGATGATTTTAATTCATGATAAGGGAATTGCAAAAGATTGCGGCTATTCAGCAGCGAGATCGGATACACCTAAAGAAACTCTTTCTAATAATGTTAAAGAAAAGGAGTCTTTATCAGAAACATTAACTGTTTTCAAAACAAAGTCTAAAGAAAAAGAGTCTAATACATTGACAAGGAAATTGTTTTGGAAAAACAAAATAAAGAACTTGAGAATATTATTTTTAAGATGTATCGATCTACGCAAGCAATGCATATGCTAACGAAACCATAAGTTTTTTACGATGACACTCATAAATAAGCTTTTGGTTATCAAAATCCGTTTTATCTTACGAAATCTCAATGGATTAAACCAACATTATATGATGGTAGTGTTATTTCTAAAGAACATGCTGTGATTTCTGTGATTGATGATGATTGAGCATTGATTTTTGGAATGACAGAGAGTCGATCAAAGATGCCTGATAAACAAATGATCCACTTCTAAGAAAGTAGAGATTAAGATTTCTCCGATTGATTATTCAAATTTGAATAAGATTAAAGAAGATTTTAGAAAATGTTTTGTCACTAAATTGAATTGTATGCAAAAAAAAGTTACTAGTTTTAAACATTCGTCCCTTTTTAAAACACCCGTTACGTAACATACACCTGTTAGAATCAAAGCTCCTAGTAAACTTCCTAAGGTAAGTTTGGTAAATGAAAGTCTTAAAAAGCTAAAATATCAACTGGCCAAATTTGACAAAGTGGTGGAAAAGAGACTAACATATGATGTTATTACTGCGGGATCGTGGGGTTTTGAACATACAAAAGAGTGTTTTCTAACAGAAATAATTCCATTTTTAAAAGTTTTAAAAGACACATTTAATGCGTTTGATAAAACTCTTCTAGATGAAATTATGGAAGTTCAAACTGTTTTTAATCAAATAGAGGCTGTTGTTGATCACAGTTCTGTAGACAAGAATGTTTTTGAAATTCAAGTCAAACAACTTAGGATTGATAAGTATATTTTGAACCAAAACTTGTCTCAAGTCAATAATTGTGCATATGTTGAGATTTTTGTAGATATTGTGTATGTGTAAAAAGCTCATGTGTAAAAATGATTGCAATAAGTGTCTAGAACTTGAGATTGAGTTTTTCAAAAGAAGATTTGTTGAAATTAACTGGGCTTTACGATAACTTGTCAAAAGTTATCAAAGTTAAAATGCATTTTCATTTGATTGGACATTAGCAACTCAACTTTATCAGAGAATTTTCAAAGGGAAAATTATGGTGAAATACCTAATGCTCCACATTTAATAAATTATTGAAATAAATCAATTGAAAGCTTAGTCACAAGTGAAAGGGCACGGTCATAGAAAGTTATAGGAAAGAATTAATATTTGAGTGAAAAAGGATAGTGTGGAAATTGTTAAAGAAAAGTTTATTGATGAGATTGGACAATCAAACATTGAACCAGATCACAGTGTGGCAAAATTACTTTTGGAAAAATGAAAATTGAGAAAAGATCGAGAGCAGTTAATATAATTTCAAGACACTATTTGATCATTTGGAAAGACAAAGGTGTTCAATCAAAAAGTACATTGTGACTCTTTAATTGCTCAAATAATGCAAAGTCTGTTGAAAAAATCAGATTTTAATGCTCAACTTCAGGAATAGTTTTTGCTATTACAGCATCGAAAAATGAATTGAGAAATTTAAAGGGAAAAATGTTGGTCAATCTTTGTGTTTCAAAAACTTAATGCCACTCTTGCTCCAGGAATGTTCAAGCTTGACATAGAACCTATTTCTGCTAGGCTTAAGAACAATAGGATGCTCATGAGGTTTACATTGATAAGATCTATAGATTATGGTGGGCACTCTTCGTGGATTTTGATGATATGAGCTAGAAACAGTTTCCTAGTGAACCCTTATATAGATATGCGTGCATTGTTTACAAAACATGTTTAGGATTTTTAGTCTATGCCTATTAGACATGGCCCCTAAATTTTACAAAAACCTAAGAGAAGTTAATTAGTTGCTGTCACACGGTTATACAAGGAAAAAGAGTTAGATTTGTCTGAGAACACGTGTCACATCTTTATAAATATTCCCAAAGCAGACTGATTATCTTTATATCTATAGTTCTAACAACACCTGTGTTTGATTCTACAGGAGTAATATCCCTATACTAAGTGCTAGCGGATCAAAGCCTTCAGGCAATACAAAGAACAATAGGATCTCGCGACCACCACGTAGCAATCAGAAGAATAAAGTAGAAGACCATCCTAGGACAGTTAAATCTAGTTTGAATAAGATGAATTCTGTTTCTAAACCTATGAGTAATGCACTTGTTAAGCATTCTGTGAAAAATGCCAAGTTTGAATCTATGTGTGCTATCTGTAACAAATATTTGTTTGATGCTAATCATGATATGTGTCTTGTTGATTTTGTAAATGATGTGAATAGTGCTGTTCGAAAATTCTTAAATCTTAAAGGATAAAATGAGAAAAGCTTGGTAACCTACGGGTAAAGTGTTCACTGATGTAGGATATAAGTGGAAACCAACAGGAAGATTTTTCACTATAGTTGGTAACTCGTGCCCTTTAACTAGGATCACTCCCAAGAAAATAGTGCATCTTAAGGAAATCACTCCTAAGTCAGCTAAAACACCAAAACCAGATATTAAATTCTATAGTAGGAGACCCAAACAAATAAAATCAGTAGGTTCGAGTAAAAAAGCTAAGATTGTAGAATCTAAAATTGCTAACAACTCAGAACCCACTCATTTGTGGGGATCCAATGCTACAGATGTTCCATCTTCTTCTTTTATTGTCAATGACAGGTTGTCCAGATCGTCCTCTAGTATCTGGACTCTAGATGTTCAAAACATATGACAGGGAACCGCTCTCAGCTCATGAACTTCGTTAGTAAATTTCTAGGAACTGTTCGATTCAGAAACGACCAAGTTGCAAAGATCATGGGGTATGGTGACTATCAGCAGGGGAACGTAATTATCTCCAGGGTGTATTATGTTGAAGGGCTTAGACATAACTTGTTTTCTGTTGGAAAATTTTGTGACGCGGATCTTGAAGTTGCATTTCAGAAAAACACTTGCTTTATTCGGAATTTAGAAGGTGTTGATCTACTTTCAGGCTCCCGTGACACAAATTTGTACACTATTTCTCTTGATGACATGCTAAAGACTTCTTCGATCTGTCTTCTATCAAAAGCTTCAAAGACTAAGAGCTGGTTATGGCACCGTCGTTTATCGCATCTCAACTTTGGTACTCTTAACAAGGTACTAAAGGACGTCTTGCTCGAGGTTTTCCAAAGTTTATATTTTATGAAAAATTATCTATGATTTAGCGTGTGGTGTGCATTAGGGAAAAAAGCAAGAAAGAAAATCCTTCTCATCAACCCAACCAAGCTGAGGACAATTAACAAGAGTAGAAACTATATCTTTTGCTTTTGGATCTTTGTGGCCGATGGGTATGGAGTTGACATTAACCAATAAAAAGTTATATATTGGTAATGGTTGATGAATTACTCTTGATTTACTTGGGTTAAATTTTTGATATCATAATTTTTTTTGGATTTTTGAATTTTTTTTAACAATCTATTTTAAACGGATACACGGAAGACAACTTAAACCAAATAATCGAATTACTTCACGGTAACTCTTAAAAATTGCTTCTTAAGATGAGCCGTACCTCGTAAATGACACAAATGACAAGTTTTAAAATCTTTGGTTCGATTTGGGAACTTTTCAAGTTCACCGGAACTTATTTATGATAATACCTCGATTGAGAGTATTATATGTTGGTGTTCGTTTACCAACTTTGTGTATTTTATTTCTTTTTAAGGACAATTTTTTATATTTTTGATTTTTTTATATGATAACTATACTAAAAAGAAAAAGAAAATATTTTTTTACTTTTTATATTTTTTAATTTTTTGGATTTTTGAAATATTTAACAAAAATGAAACTTTCGAGGACGAAAGGATCTTCAAACCAAATTCAACAAACGTAAACGACGGAATCTTTAACACAAGTCCCCGGCAACGGCGCCAAAAATTGATTGTAGGTTTTTATACACAATAAAATATAATATAATATTCCAAAAGAGCAATTAAGAACTTTCCTAAAGTCTCCCTTAAGAAAAGCTCACTCTAAAAGATATATATAATATATAATACGTATATTTAACCGGGAAGAATGATCACCCGGGTCGTTTCCCCAACGACTTGTGAAATTGAAACCTTGCTTTAGCTTGGATTATGATTTGAATGAGAGAAAAGATATTTTTGAGTATCTATAACTACTAAATAAAAGCAACAATTAAAATGAACAATTAAAAGCAATTAAACACTTAAACAATTAACGGGAAACAAATAAAACGCGACAAATAAGCAAGTAAGGCAATACCAACTCTTAAAAATGCAAACTAAATTTCTAAACCTGAAATAAGATAAAAGAAAATTTTAGGAAAAAGAATTTTTTTTTTTTTTAATTTTTGAATTTTTTATGAATTAAAAACTAATTTAATCTAATTAAATCCTAGAAAATAGCAAGTAAAGTCCTAAAAATTAAGAAAAATGATTTTTAAATTTAGAAAAGTATAAAATAATATAAAAACTCAAAAAACTATTTTTAACTATTTTTAAAATTAAAATCCTATTTTTAAAATTAAAAATAAAGGCTTAAAATGAAAATTAAAATCTAAAAGTGTTGAAAATGATTTTTCTGAATGTAAACCTAAAAGTATTTAATCTAATGCTAAAAACTATTTTTTTGTATTTTTCTGAAACTTTTTTCTATTTTTTATGATTTTTCGAAAATTAAAACCTTAGAAAAATGATTAAAAATAATCTACTAAATAGAAAAATATGAAAAATTCAGGGAAAATCCTAAATGCAACAAAGTTCAAAGGAAAAATAAGAAGGAACCCCCAGCTTATCTAATAAGCTGGGGAAAAAGCTATAAAGGCTACGGCTTTTAATAAAAAGCTAAAAGGAAAATGAGTATAAGAATTAAATAGAGAGATATGCTAACGGATGAGCTAATGAAGCATGGTGGTAAGTGTGTGTGTTTGTGTGCAAGAGGTCACGGGTTCAAGGTTGGTATACACCCTTTTTTGCATTTTTTTTATTTTTGCAAACTAAAAGCTAAAACTTATAGAGGCACCGTCGATTTTTGAACAACTTTAATGAAAGGAGTATAAACTGAATTTCAAAATAACTCTAAAGAGCTTAGAAGATGCAGCTAATACAGAAAGAAGCCTTTAAAAGGCTTAAAAAACTTATTTACACTAAAATACTTGCACCGACTTCATTATAAGCTCAAATTTGAAAACAAAAGAGGTTCTGGATAGCTTATGATGTCTACAAGCTATTTTTAATAAGCTACTTAACTAAGAAACACTAAAAGCTAACTGAAATTGATTAACAAAGCAGCAAACTCAGGAAATAATTCAAAAAACTTAAAATTAAGAAAAGCTCAAATGCTAAATAAGCCAAGTCCTAATCTGAGCTTAAGACGACTATATACCTTACTTATAAGCTATAATTAAATCAAACTATCAAACTTAACCTATAAGCTAAAAACCATATTAAAAGCACAGATACTAATGACTACTTATTTTGGCTTTTTCCCTGGTTTTTAATGAATTTTAAGAGCCAATGCAGATAAATAATCTAGAATATGAAACCAATACTTAAAACAAATTACCTATACTAATGTATAAGCTTCTTGAATTTTAAAGTCTAAAAACTATTAGGTTAGGAAGCTATTCCCTAATTATGATCCAAAAGACACACTGCAGATTTAAAACTGTAGTGAGGTTCTATCTGATGCAAGGGCAAAGGACAAAAAACTAAAATGCAGGTAACCTTGTGGTTACTACTGCATTTATCACACTCAAATAGAGTGTACAAACACTTAGCAAACCAAATCCAAGCCTTGCGACGGCCTAGGATCAAGTATTTAACTACAAAGGAAAGGGAACAGTACCCTGGAAGGCTGGCAACACCTAACTTAGGCCATAACTTTTTTTACATTTGAAACTAACATCTAAAAATCTCTATAAATCCGACTTTAATAATTTGAAAATTAATCTTAACAAAGAAAAATTACCTAAGGGTTTGACTTTTAGAAGTCAAACAAGGCTAAACCAAACACCCATTAAACTGCTATGATAGATTTGCAAAGAGCTGAAAAATAATTACTAAGCTTAAAAAAACCTTGATACCTAGATAATATTTAGCTTATTAACTAACTTTATTAAACATAATATTCAAAAGCCAATAACAACTAGAATAACAAACTAAGATCTAGACACTAATCTTTTTGATTTTTATGTTTTTAAGACAGATTAAGCTAGCATAAGTCTAATAAACTAGAGAAATCTTGCTAAAAACAGTGGGTAATGCCGAAGCTCGCGCTTAAATAGCACAAAGTAAGGAGACAAGCGAGAGGTGGCGGACTGAGATTGAGTACGTTGAGGAGAAGGATTGATGCGTACTAGTCTGAGAGAAGACAGTCGTGCAGATTTATACGGACAAGGGTATTGTATGTTAACACATTCAGATTTATTGGGATAAGTTTATGTGCAATTTATTTCAAATTGATGATAGGATCAGACTGACAGAACATTACATGTAACATAGTCTTAAATGCTAATGCAAAATCGAAGTATAATGCAGGGCAGCAGAGAGGCGTTCTGAGCGGGTAGATGAGATGTGGGCGTTATGCTACTCGGGACATAGCGATGGGGGACTGCCAGTTTTACGGTTACTTTCGTTAGAGGGGGGGCGTCACAATCGTATCAGGCGAACAAGTTCTCTCTAGCTTAAATCCTTATGAGGTATTTGTTAACTTAGTCTAGTTCTTAGAGAAGATGAGTCCTGTGAGGATTTGACTCTTCACATGTATTGTAAGTACACCTTTACATTTATACAAGTTAAAGTCTTGTCTGACAGGATCTTACAGCGCGATGACAATGTTAAGGAGTTATTTTCTATATATATCAACACTATCACTAACAGATGTAGTGTAGAGTCTATAAGGTCAGCTGGTCTGAGTTAATTGCTAAGTGTTGCATTTGACGACTGTGTATCTGAGGGTCTATGATTGGTAAGTTAGGTGTGAGCATTGACATATAGAAACATAAATAGTACAGCAGGTAGCTTATTCAGAAACGAGATAGGGAGTCTATCTGCTAGTAGGCTTTGATTTATCAAGGACATACGATAGGGAAAGCTTCATAGTACGTCTGAAATTCTCTAAGCAAAAGAGTTGTCTTATGACAAGAGAGATATCATCTATGGTAGGATGTAGCACAGACTATTATTGCGTCCGATGAGTCGTGCTCATAGGAAAAGGCGCCTCTAGATTCTCTAGTCACACAATTATGGTCACAAGCAGAGAGAGATCTTACGTATACTTAGACATTTTATTTTTATCAATCTAACGAGATTAAGATTCAACAATTTCATGCTAACTATACTAGTAAAGCTTGGGACAGCAGATATCTACATAGATCTATATGGGCTTGCACCGCTCTTACAAGTAGCGTCCGTGTGCAAAAAAAAAACATAGTACTCGAAAACTGTGAAGTCTTAGGTTGAGGAAACAGTAGATCGTGGTGCCTGAGTTATCAGTGAGACTGCTTGCTCTGACAAGGGCCTGATTCATAAGAGGGCCGCTGTGTCTGAAAAAAATTGATAATTGAAGGAATTGGATTGGGTGTGTGGTGTGATTTTGGTTGGTGTTAATATAGGATTTGAGTGTTGATTAATGCAATTGTAACATTCTAAGTGGTTTTAACTCGATAGGGAGACACGTTAATGCTAATCTCGTTGGCCTTCATTCTCTTTCATATTAATTGGTATTAATATAGCTTTAGCCGTTGGATCTCTTTTTTTATGGATAATTACACGTGATTGCCAGCATGGCAATCCCGTGTGATGTGAACCTTAGTGCTATTCTATGAGAGTGACCCAAGTTAAATATCCCTAATTTTTTCTTTGTGCTTTCTTCATATTGACATGGCATTTCCCTTGTGGGTTTCCACCAATAAGGACCTCTGATGATGTGTTAATCTTGCCATCTTGATCTTGAACCCTTGAATTACTCTTTTGAACCTTCAATTTGCTAAAGCCCCTTGTTTTACCCTGAGTTAAATGGCGAAGGTGATGATGAATAGTTAAAACAGACTTTCCCGCCTGTTTTTGACTGAGGGGGTAAATGGGGTAAGTTTGGGCAAATGGTAAGTTGAGTCCTTGTGTTTATAATATGAAAAGGTGTAGTGTTAAATAACTTTTAATAATGGCAGAAATGGCCCCTGGATTTTTATAAAAGGTTATGGTTTAGGGTTTTGGGCCGGGTATGGGCTTTTGATTTGGGCTTTGGATCCGGGTGTTGTTTTTGATAGGTTTAGGGCCCATTATACTTCAAGGACCATTTGTGTAACTTTGGAAACTTGAGGGACTAGATTTGTAACTTTGGATTTTTGTCTTCTAGTGTTGACTTTGAGAGTTGACCAAGGTTGACTTTTTGACTTTGGCTTCCGGCTCTTGCACGCTCTTCCGTTCTCGTATCCGTGTTTGCCCGTTTTTGACGGTTTTCTTGTGATTTTTGTCTTATCCGTACCTGCACACACAAAACACAAAAACAAGTATATCTTTGCTATTTTAAGTGTGTTTTTGGTCATTTAGGGTCATTTTTGGTGCTAACGGATATGTGTATTTTTCACTTATCAAAATTCCCCAAACTAAACGATGGCGTGTCCTCACGCAATATTACATGCCTTATAACCAAATACCTCGAAACTTCCCCAAACTAAACCTTATAAAACACCCGATTTCCCATTTTCAAAGATTTTTTTATTTTTTTATGATTTTTCTTGATAGACTATCTAACTACAACTTATTCTTGTGTTGACATAATGTAATGTTTTCATACCTTAGTGGTAACTTTAAGGATCATGGAACAAAAAAGCACAATTTTTCACTTTTCCCATACTAAGCTTAAAAATAAGATCACCGTTAAGTACGAGCTAAGATGCTAAGAACTACCTATAAATTTACAACTTATGATTTCTCTTCCCGACAATAAATCAAATATATGAAGTGTGTGTGCTCAATTAATTTTAAACCATTTAATACCTCATATTTTAAGCTAAAAATTAAATGACAAAGGGAACTTAAAAGAAAACTTACAATTAGCTTCAGCTAAACAGAAGCATGGGCTCGAATGAGCTTATCTACAGCTCTAGCTTATCCTTATGGATAAGCTAGTAAAAATCCTTGAGAGCCCTTCCATAATTGGCTCCCCTTCCATAAGCTCCAAATCCAAATAGTCAAGGTAATGAAACTGTTTTATAAGGTTTAAGTAGATTAAAGACTTAAAAGAGCTCCATTACAAGCTTATAGACTTGTAAGAGCTTTTGAGTAGCTTAACATTTGAGAATGAATAAGAGCTTATGAGTTAAGACAGCTTATAAGTAAAGTAAAAGAAATTTTGACAGATTATTTAAAAGTAAAAACACAATTTCATTAATATAAAAGCTTGATTACAATATTGAAGAGGAAATTACATAAGTTCTAAATGAAAATTACATAAGCCAACAATTAAGCTAAAATTCTAAACTAGGTGTAAAAAGGAAAAAGAAGATGCCCAAATGTGTGTGAGTGAGGCCTTTTATAGCTGCTGAGAGAACCTTCTAGCCCCTTGCTTTTTTCCCACGCTCCCTTCCATCTCATCCGTACAATTTTCCAATCATTGGATCATAATTGTTGGCCGTTGGCTCAAGTGATAACTCACACGGATTGCCAGCGTGGCATACGTGCGGTTACTTGATTGTGCTTCTTTTGAGAGTACACTCAGTGCAAATTTCATCATTCCTTGTGCTTTCCTCTCTTCCACGTGGCTTAATTGCTTGGCTTGACCAATAAGGAGCCTTGATATGACTAATGTGACCCTGCCATCTTGTTATTGAGAGCTTGAATTACCCACTTTAACCTTTAATTTGGAAAAGCCCTATGATTTGACTGGAGGGTAAACTTTGGGACGATGAATGGACAGTAACTGTTAGCCTTAATTTTATATAAGTCGAACAAGAATGTTATCGGTCTTATTAGTCGTAATTAGTCTTGTTAAGTAATAGTGACTTTAAGTAATGACATAAATGGACCCTGAGTGTTATAAAAGGGTTTTGGGCTTTTAGGAATTGGGCTTTTGATCCGGGTGTTGGGAAAATGGCTTGACTTATGGTTTTATAGTTTTTCGGGTAAAGGTTTAAGAAAGAATAGGCTCTATTAGTGTTTAGGACTAATTAGTAACTTGGAAAACATGAGGACTATGTATTGTTAACTTTGGAATTTAGGGGACTTAAATGGAAACATTGGGATTTTTGTCTTCTAGTGTTGACTTTGAGAGTTGACCAAGGTTGACTTTTTGACTTTGGCTTCCGGCTCTTGCACACTCTTCCGTTCTTGTATCCGTGTTTGCCCGTTTTTGATGGTTTTCTTGTGATTTTTGTCTTATCCGTACCTGCACACACAAAACACAAAAACAAGTATATTTTTGCCATTTTAAGTATGTTTTTAGTCATTTAGGGTCATTTTTGGTGTTAACGGATATGTGTATTTTACACTTATCAAAATTCCCCAAACTAAACGATTGCGTGTCCTCACGCAATATTACATGCCTTATAACCAAATACCTCGAAACTTCCCCAAACTAAACCTTTGAAAAGTAGCAAAGATTTTTGTTGAGAGAGCTAAGAGATCACAAGTTATAAAACACCCGAATTCCCATTTTCTAAACTTTTTTCTCTTTTTATGATTTTTCTTAATAATTAACTACCTAACTACAACTTATTCTTGTGTTGACATAATGTAATGTTTTCATTACCTTAGTGGTAACTTTTAGGATCATAGAACAAAAAGCACAATTAAGTGTCTAAAAGATAACTTCGTCATTCCCGATTTTTCCATATTTCCCATACAAGCTTAAAAATAAGACACTGTTAAGTACGAACTAAGATTGCTCAGACTACTATATAATTACCCACTTGTGAATTTTTCTCTTCCCGACCAACATCATAAATTTAAGTTGTGTGTGTTCAAATTAATTTAAACCATTAAATCCACATATTTAGATAGTTGAAATCCGACTAAGCTTTACACATGGGCCTTTTGGGCTAATATGTTAATAACATAGTAAGATCACAACTCAAAGCAAACAAAAACCTCCTTAGCTAAGACACGATGGTTCTCTTGTCCATTATGACTTTCATCTCATGCACCCCACCGTCATCTGTGTACTTGCTAAGTCTTTGCCACCCAACTGGAGAATAATAATCGAGACGCATGAACTTCCGATGAAAAAGCCTTGTAGACTTTTGCAAACGTTGGTCAAAAAGAATACTTTGGTTTTAGAAAATGAAACTTTTACTATTTATTTTCTAACTTGCAACATTATTATTACTATTTACATTATTAGGCTAGGAACCGGTATCACTTTTCTTTCCGACGACACATCGGGCCTCGCCTACCGACAAGAGCTGGTACTTTATTATGATACCAACCCCTAAATATACATCCTCCATCCTTTCTTTTCGATGTTCACATCGGAGCGAACCGACAAATGCCCATTTACTTTATTGCGATTGAGTGTGTATATTAATTATTAACACAAAGGATAAACTTTCATTCCTTTTATTCACTAACTACATTTTTTCTTTTTGATTATTATTATTATTATTATTATTATTATTATTATTATTATTATTCATATATTAATATTAATTCAACACATTGAAGCAGAGCTTTTGCTCACTTAACATACAACTTATAAGCTACTATTAACCTCCATAAAACCAAAACTTATAAGCTAAAATTCTAGATTACAAAAGCTACTAATTATACTACTGTTTTTGGCTTTTTGGATTTTTTTGAAAACTTTTAAACTGAATTATCTTAACTAATTAAGCTAGAAAATGAAAGGCAAGTCCTAATCTATATTAAGCTATGACTATTCTATAAGCTATATGAAAATAAGCCCCTAGACCCTACAATTATAAGCTAAAATGAAGCTCAAAAGTTCAACAGTACTAACTGATGTTAGTACTGCTGATGCAGATTGCAATTAGTGCAAACACAAAATGCAGGCAACCTAGAGGTAAAAATCTACACTACACACTTCTATTGAGTGTGAGTGAACATGTCACATACCAAATTAAAGCTCAATAAGCTTTGACCCAATTTTAAGCAAGTAAGAAAAGCTGAGAAAACACCCTGGTGCAGACACAAGAAAATTAAGCTCTAACTTTTTGAAATTTGTAATCTAACTTTTAAAAACAACTTTTCTACTGGTTTTACATGATAATTAAACTATCTCAAAAGCTTTTATCAATTGCCTTTGACTTTTGAAGGTCAAAAAGCCTTATTCCAAACACTCCTTTAAGTTTATGACAGAATTGAAAAAGCTTTAGATATTAAGATCTAAAAGACTAAACCTAAGTACCAGATGATAATTAGCTTATGATAAGCCTAACAAACATAATTCAACAATTGATTCAGCTAAATTCTAAGATCTACACTATTTTCTACTATTTTTGGTTTTTTATAGATTTTAAGATAGAAATGAAAGCTACTATGATCAATACTAAACTAACTAAAAACAGGTAATTAAAAATGCAAAATGAGATTAAACTAAACTTAAATCAGCAACTAAGAATCAAATAAGCACAATTGATAAGCTAATAAGCAGATCTATACTAATAAGCAATTTTTAAGCAATTCTAAACTAGAAATTAAAGACAAAGAAAGTAAAAGAAGGACTTACAAGTAGCTTCAGCCAAACAGAAGCTTAAAGGCTCAATTGAGCTTATCTACTAGCTCTAGCTTATCCTTATGGATAAGCTAGTAAAAGTCCATGAGATCCCTTCCATTATTGGATCTCCTTCCAAAAGCTTAACTGATTTTATGATTAAAGTAAGATTAAGACTGATTTAAACTCAATTACTAGCTTATAGACTAGTAAGAGCTAATAAGAGCTTATAGGAGCTTATGAGCATTTAGCTTAACAATTGAGGAAAAATGAAAGCTTATAGGTGAAAAAGAGAGAGCTTATGATAAATGTAAAACTGAATTTCATTCACTAAAAACTTTGATTACATTACTTTAAAAAGGAAATTACAAATCATTTAAGAAAAATTACATTAAGCTAAAAGTGGAGGACGAGGAGATGACGGTTCTTTGAGAAATAAGAGAGTCCCGGAGGAAATGTTCTCTCTTAAATTCTTCTCCAATGTTACAAGATTTTTATCATGAATGGCATGATAAACTAGTATACCTGGTTTGAATACTTTGTCCTCGTTTCCGAGAGAATTCAAGGTAATACTAGCCGACAACTCCGCAGTGAAAGGCGAGTCGGAATCTAACAAAGGAGGTGGTAAAATACTTGATTCGGTGGAATCAAGTGCAACGGTTAAGTCCTTTTTTAAATCCTTTGGTTTGGAAAAATGATCATTAAAATCAATTGGATTATCAAAAGTGATTCTTATTGGCATAACAATGGTATCAATTGGTATTTGACTTGAAACTTTGTCATCTTTCATCTCAACTTCTTGAGGAAGAGGTTTTGGTTTTTTATGTAAGAACGTTGCTAAAAGACAAATTATCTTCTTCCTTATCGCAATACGAGTCATCATTCTCCATACAAATCGGATCAACGAGAAAAACATCGGCGTCTTCCATGAACAAACCTTCTCTCCGGTGAGAGTAGGGGAAGTAGGATTGCTACTTGAAACTTCAAGGGTGGGAGGGAGGGTAAGATCAATTCCCGGTGGAATCGAATCTCTTTCAAGATAAGCTTCTAATTCACTTTCTTCCGGTGAAGTAAGTGTGAAGGAAGGAGAAGACTTAATCTCGACATCCTTATCGTTCTCTTCAAAGAGAGGATTAACGTTGCTAGATTTGAAATTATCATCGAATTCGAAAAGAGGATTTGAAAAAGTTTCTTCATGAATATCCTTCTTATGAATTGAAACGTCATTACCCGGTGGTAATGAGTTAGGAAGAGTGAATTCATCGGTGAATTTCTCGAAAGTAGAATCACTAGTCTTCATCGGAGAAGAACTAGGAAAAGGAGCATCGGATGGAATAGTGGTACTGCCACTAAACGGATCGTCTTTTGAAAAATCAATGATAGAAATAGCATGAACAAATTTCTTTTCCTCGTTTTTCTCAGATTTATCGGCATAATAAACAAGTTCTTCCTTTCCTACTCTTAAAGTCAATTTTTCCTCGTACAAATCAATGAGAGCTTTTGCGGTGCGAAGGAAAGGTCTTCCTAAAATAATAGGCACTCTCGGGTCTGGTTCAAAATTAACCACAACAAAATCAGCAAGAAAAGTGAAACCATCAACTCTAACTACAACATCCTCGGCTATACCCATTGGATGTGTAACGGAACGGTTAGCAAGCTCGAGTGTCATTCGAGTTGGAGTCAAAGCTTCAAGCCCAAGTTGCTTGTAGATAGAATGAGGTAAAAGGTTAATGCTAGCTCCGGAATCGGCTAAAGCACTAGTCCTATCAAGCTCTTGTAAAGCACATGGGATAAGAAATTTTCTCGGATCTTCGAGCTTCTCGGGAACTTTGTTCATGATGATAGCAGAACATTCAGCATTCACGGTTGTGATGGCGATCTCCTCGAGTTTCTCTTTGTTCCTTAGCAACGAGCTTAACCATTTGTTGAACTTTGGCATTTCGACGAGAGCATCTTTCAATCCAATCTCTAAACGGAGTTGTTTGAACATCTTCAAGAACCGGCTATGTTGAGCACTTGGTTTATCGTTCTCTCTCACTTTCATCCTCTCGGGATATGGAAGTTTAGGTTGATACGAATTAGGTCTTGGAGAATTAGGCTCTTGAATTTCAACATTAACGGTTTTACATTGATTGGTTCTTTGTCTTGGTTTTAATCTTGGACCAAAGGAGGTTGGATGTCTTCGGTGCTAGGTAGCTCCGGATCCTTTGTCACCTCGGGTTCCTTTTCCATCACCGGCGGTGGAATCGGAGGTCCAGTATATGAGGCACCACTTCGTGTGGTAATTGACTTGGCTTCGTTCCTAGGGTTTGGAATGGTATTGCTTGGTAACGAACTTGAACTTGAAGCTTGGTTGGTATGATAGTTTTGCATAAAACTTAGCATCATGTTTTGAAAATCATCTTGCTTCTTTTGAGAATCATTATAAACTCTTTGAAAATCATTTTGGTTCCTTTGAAAATTGTCTAACTTCATTTGCAAGTTATTCATGTTCGCATCATTAGCCTTAGCATAACTTTCAAAATCCGTTTTAGAAACACCTTGAATTTGTAAAACGGGAGGTAAAGCTTGATTAACCAAAGGTTGATTTGTTGGTGGTTGGTATGGTTGGGCTTGATAAACGGATCCTTGATTGTTTTGACAGTTTTGTTTGAAATTGCCTCCACGGTTTTGATTCGAATTGAAGTTATTTCCTTGATATCGGCCTTGGTTGTTTTGAACATTTGGTTGATTAAAACCGGGTGGTCTCATTTGATTTGCCAAATTAGGAGGATTTCTTTGAACAAAGTTGCCAACGGCGGCGGTTTGTTGGAATTGATGAATGTTATCATGAAAAACGGGAAATTCATTCCTTGTTAACGGACAATTGTTGAAATTATGGTTTGAACCACATGTAACATAAACTTCCTCGACTGCTTTGATGGTAGCAGGAGTCGTAACATTCTTTTCACTAATCATCTTTTCTAATCGGCTCATTCGAATATCCATTTTGTCTTCAAGAGAAGCGGCGAGTTGTTGAAATTCAAAAGAATTAGAAGGTGTAGAAGTAGAAAGAGGAGCATTCGTACTCACTCTTGGTTCAATTGCATGACTTCTTGAATAACGAACCTTGGATTTACTCTCAATAATGGCTAAACCATCACGAGGCATCTTATCTAGAAAATTTCCACCCGCGGCAGAATCTAAAGCATCTTGATCATTGGTATTCAAAGAATTATAGAATGTATCAAGTTGATGTAATTCTGAGAAACCATGATGAGGACATTGACGAAGAAGTCCTTTGAAACGTTCCCATGCTTCGTTGAAAGTTTCATTTGGTTTTTGGTAGAAAGTAGTGATTTCGTTTCGAAGGTAAGTTGTTTTCGAAGGTGGAAAGAATTGGTTTATGAATTTCGAGACAAGATCATCCCACGTTAGAATCGATCGAGGTGGTTCCTTATCTAGCCAAGTCCGGGCTTCACCTTCGAGAGAAAAAGGAAAAAGCAAAAGCTTAATCGTCGTATTCAGAACTTCGAGATGTCTAAACGTAGAGGTGATTTTGTTGAAAAATCGAAGATGATTATGAGGGTCTTGCCTACCCGTAAATTGATTACTTTGAACAAGATTAATCAAAGTTTGTTTGAGTTCAAAATTATTTGCATTTATTAGTGGAACAACAATTGCATCCTCGTATCCCTCGATAGGAGCTTGTAGCATTTGAGCCATGGTACGATTGTCGGCCATTGGAAACTCGAGTTCCTCAACAATAACCGATGTTAATTGTTGTTGTCGATGATTTCGATTACGAGCTTGAGAACGAGTGCGCATGCACTAAAAATAAAGAAAAGAAATTAAAAAGTAAACAAAAATTACACTAATTTTTTTATTTTTGAATTTTTTAACAATCTATTTTAAACGGATACACGGAAGACAACTTAAACCAAATAATCGAATTACCTCACGGTAACTCTTAAAAATTTTACTTTTTAAGGTGAGCCGCACCTCGTAAATGACACAAATGGCAAGTTTTTTTTTTGAATCTTTGGTTCGATTTGGGAACTTTTCAAGTTCACCGGAACTTATTTATGATAATACCTCAATTGAAGGTATTATATGTTGGTGTTCGTTTACCAACTTTGTGTATTTTTTTAAGACATTTTTTTTATATTTTTGATTTTTTAATATTATTTTTATATGATAACTATAGTAAAAAGAAAAGAAAAATATTTTTTTATTTACTTTTATTCTTTTTTTATTTTTTTTTGGATTTTTGAAATATTTAACAAAAATAAAACTTTCAAGGACGAAAGGTGCTTCCAAACAATATCTAAACAACTCGTATACGAAGACTTCCCCACTTTACACACTAGTCCCTGCAACGGGCGCAAAAACTAATTGTGAATTTTCTAACGCAATAAAATATTACTAGTAATATTCCAAAAGAGCAAATTAAGAACATGTTTAACTAAGTCTCCCTTAAGAAAATATTCACTCTATAAGATATATATAATTATAATTGTATATTTAACCGGGAAGTATGATCACCCGGGTTGTTTCCCCAACGACTTGTGAAATTGAAACCTCGTTTTAATTGGATTATGATTTGAATGAGAGAAAGGATATTTTTGAGTTTCTATAACTACTAAATAAAAGCAACAATTTAAAATGAACAATTTAAACATAAAAACTAATTAACGGGGGCAAATAAAACGCGACAAATAAGCAAAAACACTAAAATTAACTCCTAAAAATGTAAAATAAATCTCTAAACCTAAATTAGGATAAAAGAAAATTTTAAGAAAAGGAAAAACATTTTTTTGGTTATTTTTGAATTTATTATGAATTAAAAACCTTATTTCAATCTAAATGAATTCCTAAAAAATAGCATTTTTTGTCCTAAAAATTTAGAAAATTTGATTTTTAAACTTTAGAAAGGCTATTAACACATAACATTAAACTAGAATGAATAAATATATTTTTAACTATTTTTAATATTTTAATATAATTAAAATCCTTTTTTTAAAATTAAAAATCAACGCGTAAATGAAAAATTAAATCTAACTGTGTTGAAATATAATTTTTCTGAATGTAACTAAATGTATTTATTCTATTGCTAAATAAAACTATTTTTTTTGTAATTTTTCTGAAAATTGTTTCTATTTTTAATGTATTTTCGAAAATTGAAACCTAAGAAAAATGATTAAAAATAATCTACTAAATAGAAAATTATGAAAAATTCAGGGAAAATTCTAAATGAAACAAAGAACAAGTGAAAAATACTAATTACTTACTAGCTTAAAGAATAAGCCCTAGAATAAGCTTAATAAGCTACGAGTTATGTTAGGAAAAGGAAAAGAAAACGTGTATAATAAAAATATGGAAAGAGAAGTAGACGGATGAGCTATTGTAGCACAAGTGTTAAGTCGTGTGTGTTGTGAGAGGGAGGTTGTGGGTTCAAGTCTGGCAAACCCCTATTTTTTGGTATTTTTTTTTTATTTTCACTTTTTGCAAAAACTAAATACCTACACTTATTAAAAACCTTATTCTAAGCAACTTTAAAACTACACTATTGGTCTGAAAATGTCGAATAAGCACTGTAACAACTTATGAATAAGCTGTCCACGGGAAGTGAGCTTTTGAGCTCACTTTTGCTTATTTGGACTTATAAGCTTGCACAAGCTTTAATATAAGCTCATTTTGAAAACCAAAAGATGTTCTAGGAAGCTTAAGATGTGCTTAATCTATAAATGAAAAGCTTATTTGTGCCATAAAATCACATAAGCTTAACTGTAATTGATGACAAGGATAGCAAATTCATGGAACCTAACTCAAAATGCACAAAATCACTTAAACAAAAAAAGCTCATTAAGCTAATTCTTTTTTGTTTATGAACCCTAGTTATGATACTATAAACTAACTTATATAAGCTATAAATCAAAACAAGGAAAATTAGATATATCAACTTAAAATTCTAAATTTGAAAGGCTTAATACTATTACTACTATTTTTTTGGTCTTTTTAAGATTTTTTATGACTTTTAAAAGCTAAATTAACCTAAGGACTTAAGCTAGAAATTGAAAAATAAGCTTTAATCATATTAAGCTTTGTGTAATCTATATGTCTACTGAATTTTAAAATCTAAAAGTTAATTAAACTAGCTTAAAAGCTTGTTTGGAAAAGACAGCAGTACTAACTGTTGTTAATACTGCTGATGCAAATTACTAGGGACAAAACTAATATGCAGGTAACCTTGTGGTTACTACTGCATTATTACACTCAAATACAGTGCACAAACACTTAGCAAACCAAATCCAAGCCTAGGGAGGCTTGGATCAAATTTTCACAAGCAAACTTAAGTAGAAAAGATACCCTGGTGCAGGAGCTTAAGAATAAGCCTTAAAATGATTATGATGCATTAAATAACATTACAAACTAATCAATAATGTAATTAAGCTAACCTAAGTGCATTAACAAAATACCTTAGAACTTAAAAGGTCAAACATGCTTAACATCCTAAAAACCCATCTTAACTAATGTTAGATTAGACTTTAGCTTTAAAACTAAAAATCCAATTAACTAACCCTTATTACCTGATAAAAATAAGCTTACTATTAGATTAACAAAACATAAATCAATCACTATTAATGCTGAGATTGAAGATCTACTCAACTATTGTAACTATTTTTTTTGGTTTTTTTGATTTTTTTTAGTAATTAATGCTAGTACTAAGATCTAATCTTCTAAGCTAAAAAACAGAATAACAAAGATGATTTAATAAGCATAATTAGACAATAATAAGCACTATAAACGACTTAGATAAAGCAAAATAAGCAAATAGTTTAAATACTAAGCTAATTTAAGCTAGAAAATTAAGACAAGGAATTTTTTTAAATGGGAACTTACCATATGCTTCAGCATAACAGAAACTTTAGGCTCTTTGAGCTTATATACAGCTCTAGATTATCGATGGATAAGCTAGTAAAAGTCTTGGATTCCTTCATGATTGAATCCCCTTCCAAAGATTTTTGGTCCAACTAGTTAGGTTTTGAATGAATTTAAGGTTTAGGTATATATAAGATCAAACTTAAGTCAATTATTAGCTTAGAGACTAATAAGAGCTTGAATTAGCTTATTAGAGTGGCTTGTGAAATAGTAGCAAACATTTGAGCTTATGAGAGCTTATGAGTTAAATCATATGATTAAAACTAAACTGATGATTTCATTAACTTTCAAAACAGATTACAAGCTACTTGCATTATTTAGAAATTACAATAAACTTTTAAAAGGAAAATTACTTTAAAGATAAACTAAGTCAATTTTCTTTACTACGACTATAAGCGGGAAAAAATGATGATAATATGTGGTGTGTGAGTGTGCTATTTAATGACAAATGAGAAAGCTTCTAGGCTCCTGCTACCCATGCTTCTGCCAATCACATATCGTACATTGGTCCAATCATTGGAGAATAGATTAGGAGCCGTTAGGATTCACTTGCTAGTCACACGGATGCAAGTGGCAATCCTTTGATGTGACGTCCTTGTGCTAGTTGTGTAAGTACACTCAGTGTAAAAATCAACCTCCTCTTGTGCTTTCACTCATCCACGTGGCATAATTACTTAGCTTGACCAATGAGAGCTCTTGTGATTACCAATTTGTCTTTGCCATCTTATAGTAGAGCCCTTGAATTGACCAACTGAACCCTTAATTTGTGTTTGCCCTATCGTTTTGACCTTGGGGTTAAATGGGAGAGACGATGAACAGTATAACTGTTCTTCGCGCTCATTTTTAACTGAAAGAGGTAAAAACATTTGAACTATGGGAATTTGGCAATTATAGTCCTTGTGGTTTTAGAAGTATAGGTGAAATGATGTTTCAAGTGTAAACAACTTTCAACTTTGGCAATAATGGTCCCTGGACTTATTTAAAAGGGAAAAGGGCCTAAGGTTTTGGGCCAGGTATGGGTAAGTGGGCTTCGGCTTTTGGGCTTTGGATCCGGGTGAGGTTTTTAGGGAAATTAAGGGCCCATTAGGCATTAGGGACTGATTTGAAACTTTTTGGGGTTTTTTTTTGTCTTTTTGACTTTTGTTGACCTATAGTTGACTGAGAGTTGACTTTTTGACTTTGGCTTCCGGCTCTTGCACACTCTTTCGTTCTCGTATCCGTGTTTGCCCTTTTTGACGGTTTTCTTGTGATTTTTGTCTTATCCGAACCTACACACACAAAACACAAAAACAAACATATTTTTGCCATTTTTGGTATGTTTTTAGTCATTTAGGGTCATTTTTGGTATAAACGGATATGTGTATTTTACACTTATCAGTCATCTCCCAACCATCCTACTTCCAATATTGAGGATACCTTTTCCTCTAACTTTCCTGACTTTATCTCGGCTTCTCTGGACTATGTACCATCTTCACCGGGAAAAACTTATTCTAGCTCTTCTAACTCATTTGGCGTAGTTCCAATAGCTTCACCAAGTCTTTCGCTTTTTTCATGATGACCTCTACATGAAGCTTTTGCAAGCATTTTATGCTAAAGAATCAACTATCCCACCTCCAACTATCGTGCCTTCATCTCCAATGTTTAATCCTCAAGAATTCTTTCTTCCTGAGGGATTATTGTCGCCTAAGAAACATAACCGATCATCCTCCTCTACTTGTGCCATACCTCAAGAATTTGAGATGGGAGAAAGCTCTCATAAGACAAGTCTGGAACATCACGAGTAGCCAATTGAGGAAATCCTGAATCACTTGGATGAATTCTCTCTCGACCGCATTGAGCACATAGAAGAAAAAATAGAAGGTCTTGGAAAAGGTCGGGTGATCATACAACAAGACTTTGACAATCTAGAAGCTGAACTCCAACAAGCTCATGCTCAAATTACTAAACTTCAAAAGAAGCAAATGGGAAATAACCATAAGATTTCTCTGGCTCGCTTCAGGATTACTGATTTAGAACAAATCATCATTAGAAAATCCAAGTCCGTCACCAAGCAGACAAGGAGAGTCTTCTTAATACTAATCTATGAATCAGAACAATCGGAAGGAACATTGGACTATTAGATTTGTTCCTAGTTATAGATTATGTTAGTACCTAGACAAAGGATAGTGTGTTATAAATAAAAAACACTTGTCAAATCTTGACTTTTGTACAGTACAAGGAAGTTTGTTCTTATTATATTTAAACAATGGCAATTCCCGTTATTTATTACCTTGGTTGTTTCATATAACGACTTATCTCTCTGCATCTGCCATCTCCGTATCATATTATGATATAATACCATGACTTCTAAATAATCGTAGGATACTTATTTGATATGAATTATCTATTGAATTTCAATATCCAACCATTATTTAAAAAATGCTTAAAGTTTCAAAAATATAAGCATTGCATTTTTAAGGCAATGCCATTTTAAGACATTGTTGATATTATTCTTATTTTTGGGTATCTTATGGTGACTGAATGCCTCCCATAAGGACGTCAAAATTTGAAGCACCAGCTATGACTCAAGGTGCCATCAGAAAACTAGTTGCTAACAATGTCACCGCAGCTCTAGAAGCACAAGTTGCAACAATGGCAAGTACTAGTATCATCTGGAACACCGAACCTACTGGAACTCATGTAGCAAAACGGGATTATAAAGAGTTTATTAGCTGTCAACCTTTCTACTTCAATGGTACGGAAGGAGCAGTTGGCATCATCCGCTGGTTTGAATGGACCGAATCAGTATTTTCTTGTAGCAAATATACCAAGGAAAACAAAGTAACATTTGCTACTGGTACCCTGACTGATGACGCCCTATCCTGGTGGAATGCATATGCCCAACCTATTGGAGTAGATCAAGCATCAATTCACTAGACTGATTGATGAGACTCTAACAAATAAGTATTGTCCTGAACTGAAGTCAGAAAGATGGAGATGAACTTTACATCTGACTGTAAAGGGAAAATGATCTTATAAACCTCGTTAGAAGATTCCTAGAATTAGCTGTCCTATATGCCCAAAAATGATACAACACCGAGAATCTCTTGGAAGTATCGGAGGATTACCTCGAAGTATTGAAGGAAATGTTACCGCCTCTAAACCTTAAACTTTAGAGGAAGCCATTAACATAGCCCAGAGGTTAATGTATCAGGTAACAAAACACACTCTGGTGCAAGTATCAAGTGATCACAAACGAAAGTTTGACGATAGAAGAACTTTCAACAACAACAACTACCGCAACAATAATAACAACAACTACCGTAACCCCAACACCAACAACCATTACAATAGTCACCAATCACAACAAAACAGAAGGCAAGAAGCTGTCAAAGCTTATGCTGCCACTCCTGCTGAGAACAATAGGTATGCCGGAAACCTCCCATTATGTAGAAAATGTGATCTACATCACACAGTACCTTGTACTGTTAAGTGTAATACTTGCAACAAGGTGGGCCATTTGACCAAGAACTGCTAATACAAGAGGCCAGCCATTGTAAGTAATCAGCTACCAGTGACAGTTATTTGTCATGCCTATGGAGAAAAAGGGCATTATACAAATCAGTGCCGAAAGACCAACATCAATGCCCAGGGAAGAGCCTACATGCTAAGGGATAGAAATGCTCATCAAGACCCGAACGTAGTCACGGGTATGTTTCTCCTAAACCAACATTTAGCTAGAGTATTATTTGATTTTGGAGCCGATAAAATCTTCATATCCATATCTCTTGCCTCTATGCTAAATATTCCACCCATTACAATAGATATGTTTTACAATATCGAAATGGCTGACGGAAACCTAGTAAGCACAAATACCGTTATTAAGGGTGCAACCCTGACTTTGTTAAATCAACCTTTCGAAATTGATCTCATGCCGATTAAACTCGGTAGTTTCGACGTTTTCATCGGTATGGACTGGTTGTCCAAGTATCATGCCAAAATTCTATGTGACGAGAAAGTCGTCCACATTCCTATCGATGGTGAACTCTGATCATTCGAGGTGATCGAAGTAAAACCCGACTAAATCTCATATCCTGTATAAAAACCGAAAGATATATATCTCGAGGCTGTCAAATTTTCATAATCCAAGTAATGGAGAAGAAGTCAGACGAGAAAAGACTAGAAGATATCCCAATAGTCAGAGAATTCCCAGATGTTTTTCTTGAAGATCTACCTGGCCTTCCTCCCGTTCGTCAAGTAGAATTCCAAATCGACTTAATTCTAGGAGCGGCGCCTGTGGCCCGAGCACCCTACAGATTAGCTCCTTCAGAAATGCAGGAATTATCAAACCAACTGCAAGAGTTAGCAGACCAAGATTTTATACAACCGAGTACTTCACCCTGGGGAGCTCCTATCTTATTTGTTAAAAAGAAAGATGGATCTTTCAGAAAGTGTATCGATTACCGGGAGTTGAATAAACTTACTATAAAGAATCGTTACCCATTACCCAGAATCGATGACTTATTCGACCAACTTCAAGGTTCGAGTGTCTACTCAAAAATCAACCTAAGATCAGGCTATCATCAACTGAGAGTCAGGGATGAAGATATTCCTAAAACTATTTTTAGAACAAGATACATACACTATGAATTTCAAGTGATGCCATTTGGTTTAACTAACGCACCTGCTGTATTCATGGATCTCATGAACCGTGTGCGCAAACCATACTTAGATAAATTTATAATAGTGTTCATCGATGATATTCTCATCTACTCTCGTAATGAAGAAGATCACGCAAATCATCTAAAAATAATCTTGAAATTACTCAGAAAAGAAAAACTATATGCCAAGTTCTCCAAGTGTGATTTCTGGATCCGCATGGTGCAATTTCTTAGACACTTAATTGATAGTCAAGGACTTCATGTTGACCCCGCCAAGATTAAAGCAGTTAAGAATTAGGCATCTCCCACTACACCCACAGAAGTTTGTCAATTCTTAGGACTCGCCGGCTATTACCGAATATTCATCCAAGGTTTCTCAAAGATTGCAAAGCCTTTGACTAAATTACCCTAGAAAAACAAGAAGTATATTTGGGGAAAAGATCAAGAGACGGCTTTCCAATTGCTAAAACAAAAACTATGTGAAGCTCCAATCTTAGCATTACCAGAAGGAAATGATGACTTTGTCGTTTACTGTGATGCATCTCTTCAAGGTCTGGGAGCAGTATTAATGCAAAAAGAAAAAGTTATTGCTTATCCATCCTGACAAATCAAGCCGCACGAAGAAAACTATACCACTCATAATCTTGAATTAGGAGCAGTAGTATTCGCTCTTAAAATCTGGAGACACTATCTATACGGTACAAAGTGTACAGTGTTCACTGATTACAAAAGCCTTCAACATATTCTTCATCAGAAAGAGATAAACATGAGGCAACACCGTTGGCTAGAATTGCTTGCAGATTACGATTGTGAGATCCGTTACCATCTTGGAAAGGCAAATGTCGTAGCAGATGCCTTAAGCCAAAAAGAACCACTCTGAGTTAGATCATTAATCATGACCATTCGTCCAAAATTACCATCACTAATTCATGAAGCCCAAAATGAAGCACTTAAAGAAGAAAACATCAAGGCTGAAAACCTACGAGGAATGGACAAATCATTTGAAACGCGTCCTGATGGAACTCATTGTATTAAGAACCGAAGCTGGTTACCACTCTTTGGTAATCTGAGGGACTTGATCATGCATGAATCTCATAAATCGAAGTATTCCATTCACCCAGGTTCTGACAAAATGTATCAGGATCTAAAGAAACTCTATTTGTGGCCTAACATGAAGGCAATCATCGCTGAGTATGTTGGCAAATGTTTGACATGCTCTAGAGTTAAAGCAGAATGTTAAAAGCCATCCGACTTACTGGTACAACCCGAGATTCCTATGTGGAAATAGGAGAGAATAACGATGGACTTTATTATAAAACTGCCTAGAACATCAGACGGACATGACACGATTTGGGTCATTGTCGATCGCCTTACCAAATCCGCACATTTTATTCCTACCCGGGCGACATATAGTATGGAAACCCTTACAAGGTTATACATCAAAGAAATAGTCTCTCGAAATGGCATGCCAATATCCATCATCTCGGATCGTGACACTCATTTCACATCCAGATTCTGGCAATCATTACAAAATGCTTTGGGTACTCAATTAGACATGAGTACGACATATCATCCTGAGACCGATGGACAAAGCGAAAGAACCATCCAAACACTCAAAGATATGCTTCGAGCCTGTGTTATTGACTTTGGAAAAGGATGGGAAAAACACTTACCATTGGTGGAATTTTCTTACAATAATAGTTACCATGCCAGTATTAAGGCAACACCATTCAAGGCACTTTATGGTCGAAAGTGCAGATCACCTGTTTGCTGGGCCGAAGTTGGAGATATTCAACTCACGGGACCAAAAATAATTCATGAAACCACTGAAAAGATAGTGCAAATTCAACAACGCTTACAAGCTGCAAGAGATAGGCAAAGAAGTTACGCCAATGTCAGGCGAAAGCCTTTAGAATTTCAAGTTGGAGATCGTGTTATGTTAAAAGTGTCACCTCAAAAAGGTGTCATTCGTTTTGGAAAGTGAGGAAAGCTTAATCCCCGGTATATTGTACCATTTAAGATTCTTAAAAGAGTCGGTCCAGCGGCATACAAACTAGAGCTTCTTGAAGAGCTTAGTAATGTCCACAGTACCTTTCACATTTCTAATCTAAAGAAATGCTTATTTGACGAATCTCTCGTCATTCCAATGAAAGAGCTTCGGCTTGATGACAAACTCAACTTTGTGGAAGAACTAGTGGAAGTTATGGATCAAGAAATCAAGCAACTAAGACAAAGTCGTATTCCTATAGTCAAAGTACGATGGAACTCTAAAAGAGGACCATAATTTACATGGGAACGCGAAGATGAAATTCGTGCCAAATATCCTTATTTATTTTCCAATATCTCTTCCAAGTCCAATTAAATCTCGGGATGAGATTTTTGTAAGGATGGGGGACTATAACAACCCACAATTTTCATCAATGTAATATCCATCTATTAAATTAGATGCAATATAACATCTTTATATACCATCTTTATACAGGGAAATTTTTTGCTTTATTCCATTATGCAACGTAACTTGCATAACTAAAGTAAACGAGCTCACGCAACCACCTATGCAATCTCTATCTATGTTTATATCAAGTAAACATCATAACATATCAAGTCAATAATCTATTATCCATTTTATCATGTACGCTATCTATTTAACATAACGATATTATCAAATGAACGTTATCCGTTAATGTTTATGCCTAAACCCTAATTTTATGTATACATTCAATAAGAATGTACAAGAAAACAAAGCAAGTGTACAAGTAATCTATGCATAAAAATTCAAATATGAATTCCCTCTAAAATAATGTACAAGCCCTTTAATGCACAATGTACAAGTAAGTAATGCACGAATTCAAAATAAGCATTTTCCTACCATTTTTCCTAAGGATTTCGTACTATCCACTTAAGCACAAATATAACACCCCGTGATTTTAGGTCATGTTACGACTCCGAGTTTTCATTATTTAATTTTTTTTCTTTTAGACTTTAGCTTATTTCGCGTAGCTTCCATTTAAACCGCATTAGTTAAATCGCGTAGGCACAAAAATTCAACGTTTAGCTAGAAACGTCAACTACACTCATTAAGACCTTACACGATCCCCTCATTTTCGTTAATTAATTTACTCTACGACAAGAAAAGGTTACATGATCCCGTCCATTTAATTTTATCAAAGTAAAAACCCATTAAAAATAAACTATACCAAAATTTTAGCTTCTATGAATTAGGAATCTAGATAAACTTAAAATAAAAGCCCATGTGCTCCTAAAAGCTAGACATATATCTCGTGTATTTTTTCCAATTCCTCGAATTAGTAACATTCCAAACAAGATAAGATTTTATAAACAAATCCATCCCTAATATAACTCTATTACCCAACGAATATAGCCCAACATCTCTTTTTCTAAATCCCTAAGAACTCTCGTGATATATTGGCTGTCCTCTCATTCATTTTGCTTCCAAGCATAACACAGTTCTCACCTTTTTGATACTGTACATTGACCGAGTGAAACCCAAGAAATCCTTTGCCCCATTTGGATTAACATTAGAACGTGACTTCTAGGTAAACACTATGCATGCCTTTCAGTTGTGCATAAAGTACCAGGTATGCTTCTTTGAGACCATAGCAACAACACAACTCAGATACCACTATACTTCATTATCTTACTTGGTTATCTTGTTCTTTTGATTTTGGCTTATACACAACCCACAAACAAACCCACGCCCTTTGTACCTTCATAATACATAAAACCATAACCCTAACTAGGTTCTTGGGTGTTCCGCTTCCTGTTGTTCGAGCATTAAGACAACAAATAGAGGTGGTGTTGGTTCATAAGGAGTGCAAACGGTGGTGAAAATTCGTTGGTTTGGAGTCACGTAGGACTTTCAAGCGGTTTAGGGTTTTCTCGTTGGGTCAAGTCCTTCACGCACACGACCTCGTGTTTTACTGTGAGCCATTACTTCTATTTTTACTCCTTTATAACATGCTATCTTTGCTTCCATAGTGTGTGTGCATAAAACCTATAAAGAAAGAAAACCAATTCTTTTGTATACTTTCTCATATGAATCGAATAACCTTATAACCTTTATGAATTTGTAAAGTAACTAATAAGTAACGAGCCATGTTTATGCTAGAGTATTAAGTGTAAAACTCAGCCTCTTTAGTAGCTTAGACGCATTGGCTAGCTAGAAAGAAAAACGTACAGGTATTATTAGTATAAAACGCAGCCATCCATGTAACTTTAAGTGCATATTTTGGCCTTTAAGAATGGTCATAAAAATCAAAACTTTGTTTACCTCAAAAATAGGACATGTAAGGATTAGTTTTCCCTTAGAATCTCTAATTTTCGTCAAAAGAGGAAGAAGTTAGAGGGTCTCAAAGATAGACGTGAAAAGCTGTCACGTTACCCTCTTGTGTAACGCAGCCAACGAGCTCTTTTCCTCGAATTGTTGTGTCAATTTTACTAACTGAAATGACGAACCAATTATTGTTATTTAAAGTCTGAAGTGTCGACTTTAAGTTAGAACAAAAATCCCCCTTTTTCGTTGAACAACATGCTCACAAAACGCGTGTACATATGGCTGATCGTCACAGGTGTCGACAATATATCTAACACCTAGTGTGCAACAGGTCAGGTATGCCCAACGTATACTCCCACCTTTCCCCATTTCTGAAGTAGTTAACGACCCCGTTACGCAAATTTTATAAAAGACGAATTAAAGCCAGAAGTCTATAGTTTACTAAAGTATTTTTGTTTCTTCCTAACACTGAGAATCCAGGTCACAATATAATCCCAAAACTCTAACCACGCAAACGTTACATACTGAAATAACCCATTATTTTTCTAAGTATAAAACTGCCTCAGCGAGACCTGTATGTTTAGCCCTATTTTTAACCCGTTAAACCGCCTTTTTAGACAAAACTTAAAAGACGAGAGTGGTAGACGACCCAGCTGAGACTTCACATATATTTTTGGTTTTCCTTGCCGTTAACTAACGAATCTATAAATTCATTGTAAAACTCCAAGTCGTCCAATATTGAAACTTAGTAATAATTTCACTTAACTCAATTAGTAAACGTCACTGTTTCGTCTAATTATTTGACGCACTTAGAGACTAAACCAAGGGCTGACCTAAGCTAATATTTTAAAGTATAAGCGACCTAGTTTTCAAAAAGTCCAAAGTCGTAAATTGTGCACTTATATTTTGACCACGTTGACCCAATAAAAGTCAACCATTTTAATACGAGAAACTGTTTTTCAAACGTCATTATTTTAAAGTTCAAGCACAAACTAGGAGCAAGATTGCAGGTATTTAGTTATTTATTTTTCCATTTAGTAAATATGTATTATTTTTCCATAGGTTGCGGATAACGTCTTTTGCATTGTTCTTTGTGCCACTACCTTTCTATTCCATTATCATTACTTGATGTGAGTTTATAGTCCCCATCTTACACTTTTTAATGATTTACAAATCTCAGGGATGAGATCATGTTGTTTTACAAAATAGATGCAAGTACATTTTAATTCAAATATTACGAGTTTGCCTAAGTAGCTATAACCCACTATGCCCATCATCATGAACTGTTAATTACTAGATTGTAAGCGCGAATGATATGAATAGATCTATTTGAGATTAACATCCCTGTTCAGGCAAGTAGCATTTGCTAGTTTACCGGTTGGCCGAGAACGACGAACGTATACCATTTCGGATTTATAGGTGTTACGAGTTGAACATCTATATTGGGCACTATCATTTATATGTATTTGACATACATACATTGTTTAGCTTCAGTTTCATGAGCTTAGTGCATTTCATATTATATTTTGTAATATTGTATTTGTTACTTTATTACAGGGAAATCTTGCTATCCGCTTCATTAAACTTATAAACCTATAAATTTACCAACATTATTGTTGATAGTTTAAACATGTTTTCTCAGGTCAATAAGGTGCAAGTCAAGGATACATTGGGTGGTCGTCTTTTGATGTCATATTATTATAAAGATTTACATGCATTACATTGTGGGATATTGGTATGGTGTGAAATCTTTTCATTCTCAAGTTAAACAAGTTAAGTCTATGAGCTTTGTAACGAACCATTTATGAAATCTAATGTATTAATTTTTAAACAACTCTTATAGAGATCGTTCTCATATCTTGTGCTATTGATCTATGAAGTAATACCCTTGGAACATCATATTCTGCTGTGGCCCATTTTAGGGGTGTTACAACAAAGTACAAACTCTAATTCACGACATTTAAACAACATTTCCCTCTATTTCATTTCACTTGTACATGTTTAAAACCAAGAAACCCTAATCCGAACTATAAGCCAAAACCCGCTACCCTTTTTCCCTCCATTTTTACCCATTTTAAACTCAAAACACTAACCTAGCTCCTCTATGACTAAGCTACTATGTCTCCAAGCTGCTTACAAGCTCCTCAATCACATTCCTTGGCCATCAAGAAAGCCACATCACCCCCTTGTTGCTCCTTGTAAGCTGCGACTACAAACACCCCTCCAACACTTCATGGCTAGTTTCTAGCTTATAAGACTTACCCTACTAGCTCTTCATTTTCATCATCACTAGCTATGACACTAAGCAAGATCCCAAGCTTGGGCACTAAGGGATTTCGACACTATAAAATTGACGCACCCTTCCTCACTTTAAACCACACCTCAAACTCAAACATAAACAACAATGGAGTCTTAATAACAGCCAAGAAGAATCAAGAGAAGCCACAAGACTAGGAGTGAAGCCAAGGAATCAAGAAAAGAAGCCCTGAGGTTGTTTTCTAGACGTACGAACCAAATAAGCCCCATTCGACCCATTTTCCAAACTGTAAGCTCGAATCCTTGTTCTATAAGCTATTTTTCTATTTTGAAACTCTTATAAGTATCTTATAATCATGTTTGAACCCTTGTTAAAAGCCTTGAGGCTTACACCCACTTGTTTTTAAATTCTAAAACCAAACGAGCCCTATTAAACCCTAATAACTCATTTTCTTAAAATCTATAAGCTAAACTTATAAGCTGTTATTATAAGCTATTCCTATAAGCTTATTAGTCATTTATAAAAACATTTTATCAAGCCTTAAAAGTTTAACCCATTGGATTAATTTTTATAAGCCAAACGACCCGTTTTATGTTTTTAAACTCGTAAACCTTTTTTAATAAGCTATAAGCTCGTAAAAGCTATTATTCCTAACTTATTTTAGCTTATTATGATAAGCTATAACCTGCAAATATCTTTTAGAAACCTAAAATAAGCTTGCATGTAATTTGGACTTGTTTTGTAAATTATTTTCATGCAAGGGGTATATATTGTAACTTTTGGAAATTGGTATGTGCTTAATTACACATACCATTTTCCATTCTAAACGATCTTAAACATCTAAAAACGTACCAAAAATACATTGTATT
>BQNB010054187.1:4586-38681 GCA_026074375.1 Tanacetum coccineum | reverse complement strand
GAGAAAAGCTTTTTATGAATTAAGAATAAAATTGAGAACATGATTATCACCATCGCTACTGAATTATATGAAGCTATTTGAGTAGTTATATCTCCTTATTATTGAATTTCCTTACTTTCATTATTTGTCCAAAGTTATTATTATTTGTCTTAAGTCCTTTGATTATACGAACATAAACAAATCCCTGTGGATCGACCTGGTCTTACCTTAAATATTATACTACATATGTGGGTTATACTTTACCCGTGTGTTGGTTTAACATTTGTTGAAACTAGTATTATAAATTTAAAGCTTTTAAAACACATCAAAGTTTTTGGCGCCGTTACCGGGGATTTCAATCCGTTCTATAATCATTTTTAAGTATTTAAAACAAATCATAATCACCTTTTCTTTTAAAATCCTTGTTCTGCACACTTTCTGTGACTTCTGTTACAGAAAGTGCGCCGCACACACAACCAAGTGCGCCGCACTTGGCCTCGTAACTACGAAACCGGCATACTTATTTCAAAGTACGCCGCACTTTCTAGAAATTCAAACGTTTTTCCTAAAACGTTTTTCCATAACTTTGAATCATCCAATCCCTCTTCGTAACGTTTTATCTTAAGCGTTACACCCAAATTAAAACCAAACCTTTATAAAGTCAAAAAAGTTTTTATAAAAATCTAATTTTTAAACCAAAGTACGGCGTACAATCTCTTTTCTGCGCTGCACTTCTTTGCTCAGAAAACAAAATCAATTTCTTTCGATTTTGATTTTTGCTCTCTTACCTTCCATATCGCTTCTAAATAGTTAACTTTAGATTCGTACACGTGCTTCTAATTCTGAACTTGTTGAACCACTAAAAGTACCCGAAAGAACTTTAAACCGTAGACTTCATAGAAACAAAAGAGTACCATTCGAACGAAGGGACGAAAGAACCGAAAACCCAAGAGAGGTATATCCACTATTCTTGATATCACCCACTTCCCATTCTTTCTCAACTTCCTTGAATTCCACGATCCTATGGCTAATCCCGATAATGAACCCATGTGGGCAGCTGACCGTGTTGTCACCCCGACTCCTGGTCCAATAATTACCATACCTGCAACTGCTAACGAATTCGCAATTAAAGGAAATCATTTGACTCTCGTCAAAGAAAACCAATTCGATGGTAGAATTAAAACCGACCCTCACAAACACATTCACGAATTTCTCAGTGTATGTGACATGTTCAAATACGGAGCAATAAAAAACGAAGTTGTCCGACTTATAATGTTTCCCCTATCACTTACGGGAGAAGCAAAAACATGGTTGGATGAACTTAATGAATGAACTATTGCATCCTAGGATGAACTTAACCGCTTTTATAAGCCGATTCTTTGTCCCAGCTCTATACGATCAACTTCTTAGAGAAATCCAAGGATTTTCCCAACACGTACACGAAACTCTAACCGCATGCCTTTATATGAAAGAATTACTCAGAAATAGTCATGGACATGGTTTAACCAAAGGCAATATCATTAAAATCTTTTATTATGGACTTAATGAAATAGCACAAAAAGCTCTAAATGCCGCAACTGGAGGCATATTTCTCTATAAAACCCCAAATCAAGCCTATCAACTTTTCGAAGACAAAGTCTTACTCAAATTTGACAGTGCTAAGAACCAAAAACTTAAAGCTTTTGTTCGTAAAACTGTAGCTTTCGCTAATGAAAGCAACAGTAATTATGATACTAACAAAATTATGGCAAGAATGGATGTCATGACCATAAAAATGGATGCTGAGTATAAAGAAATGAAATCTCGTACCGAATGCAATCATTACAGAGGTAATCACTAAACCGCAGATTGTACCGATGATGACACACCCATATATCGCGAAGAAGAAGCGAAATTTATGCAAACCTTTCGACATACCCGTTTTTTAATGATTATCGTGACCATGACTCAAATCGTGATAATTAGCCTTTAAGCATAAGATTTGATTATAACCGAGACTATTACTGACCCAATACCGAGAATAAACTTGATCTTTAAAAACAACTAAGCGATTTCATAAAATCTCAATAATCAACAAACTCTTTTGTTAAAGAAACGTTCATGGACCTTAAAACCAAACTAGAAACAACCACCAAAAACCATCAAGCCTCGATCCAAAATGTAGAAGCAAAATTCGACTGACTTACTGACAAGCAATTTGCTCGACCTTCTGGATCTCTTCCAAGTAATACTCAACCAAACCCCCGAGGTAACTCATCTAAACCATACCAACCACCTGAAGCTCGAAACGAGCATGTAAATGCCGTATTTACAAGAAGTGGTAGATTCCATGACCCACCCACCGACCCTAATAATTCTCAAGATTAAAACGATTCCCAAAATCCTATTAACTTCAATAGTGATGATGAAGATGAAGAACCAACACCTCAACCTCAAACACCAAAACCAAACAAAGAAACACCTACCCCCAAGCCATATAAACCAAGAATGCCATATCTTCAACATCTTCGAAAATAGAAAATGGAAGCACAATACGGAAAATTCCTCGATATGATTCGTGTCGTTCGAATCAATGTGCCTCTTGTCAATGTCTTAGCAGGAATGCCAAACTATGGCAAATTTCTTAAAGAACTTGTTAGTAACAAACATAAGCTAGAGAAAATTTATTATGCTTTTCTTAGCGATGAAAGCTCAACTATTATTCAAAACAAAGTTCCACCCAAACTCGGAGACCCCAAGAGTTTCTTTATTTCATGTGCCTTCAGCAAAACCTTCTATTGCAATGCCTTGGCTGATCTTGGCGCTATCATCAATCTAATGCCATATCCTCTCTATGCAAAATTATATATTGAAACCCTCAAACCAACTAAAATGAGCATGAGATTAGCAGACCGATCATTCCAATACCCTATAGGGATAGCTGAAAATATGCTAGTCGAAGTTGGTAAATTCACCTTCCCTATGGATTTCGTTATTCTCGAAATGGATGAAGATAGTAAAGCCTCTTTTATCTTAGGAAGACCTTTCCGATATACCGCAGATGTCGTAATTCTCGTAAAACAAAAACAACTCAATCTTAGAGTTGGTTATGAATGTATGGTCTTTTCTATCGATTCCGCGATGAAACATTCCTATTCAAATGATGATACATGTTTTAGCATTGATGTCATTAATGAAATCTTAGAAGAAGATTTTGATGCTCTGCTTAATGAAGGAAGTAAAATCCTTTATTCTATCGAAGGAACCCCTCTAGAAGGTAAATCTTTCCCGAATTCGGTGAATTCATAGCAATGAATATCAAAGAAAATACTGAACCCAAAATCAATGAAGAAATACCCTTCGAGAAAATTACATTCGATACAGATTATAAAATAAAGAAATCTCTTGTAGAACCTCCTACGGATCTTGAACTCAAACCTCTTCCTGATCACTTAGAATACACATTCTTATAGAATACTAGTAATCTATAACACACAAGGAACTATGAAGAAATCTAGAGAGAGAAAGAGGTTGGGAGGATGCTTCTAGTGAGAGAAAGTAAAAGTGAAAATGCACACTTAGATTCTGAGAAAAACAACCAACCAACACACTCTCTATGTGTGGAGAGGGTATTTATACACTTGATATGGCCGTCCAATGGGCTTTCCTTGGGCTTTTCCTAAGCTAGCCTATCTAGTTTCCAAATATTACTTTATAAGCTATCTAAAGATATAATGGTAGTGACCGATACTTTTTGTGTTCCTAACAATCTCCCCCTAAGGAAGGTCACTCCATTTTACAAAAAATTAAACCTAACATACTATGCTTTGTCTTCATTCTTGTGCTCGCAGACTTGTTTTCTTTACTTTATCTTATGAACATGATGTAGTGATCTTTAACTTTAGGCTCGAGCTTGTTCGGAAGGCTTGACTTGAATGTGAACTTGAACTTCTTTGAGATCAAACCAAGCATAATCTCTTATCATCATCTTGTGATCTTATCATCGTATTGTGTACTTGTGACTTTTAGACCGAGATGCTCATACTGTTCTTGAAAGTTTGAATAAGTCATCTTTCTTGAAGATCTTTAACTATAACACTTCATCACTTCGAGAAAGACGTTCGGTATCAGAGTGACTAAAACTTCTTTGAGATTCTTTGACTTTATCACTTCGTCACTTCAAGAAAGACGTACGGTATTAGAGTAGCCGAAGTCTTGAAACATGTACTTAAGCTTTCATGATGTCTTTACATATGTCGGTCGAGTATGAGCATGTGGTATTGGCTTTGACTTGTCATCGGGAAACTGCTACCACCGTTAGGAAATCTACATAAATGGGTTAGTGATAAACAACATATATGGATAAAAGTGGCTTTGTCACTTTGTCGAATATGATTGTAACAACCACGGTTCCCCGTTACTCAGTATAAATAATGCCTGTGATCAAGTAGAATTATGAAGAATGTCCTTGACAGGGTTTCACAGCTGCACTAGCCATTCTCATTACCAGAGCTTCTCAAAGCAGACAACACGGTAAGAGTGAACCGGTAAGTTACTATCTTCTCGATTAAGCCGTCAATTCGTGTTCAGCTTTCCTATGCCCAGATACCCTTGTGAGGCTTCCTATGAAATAAGATTGAAAATTGATTTAGAAAATCAGTTGGTGTGTAAAGATGCAAATGGTTTTTATGACACACCAACAGTTTTTCCTTTTCTAAAATTCATTCGTCAATTCATAAGCTGGACCGAATCGATATCCAGTATCACAAGTTTGATCCTTTTAGGATCTCATAAGTCACATACCAAGAGCTTGTTTGATGTTGGCTCAAGCAAGATTTCCATCTTCACTGTGACTACTTGAGTAACACTCAGATGTTCTGGAAAAATCACAAGGATGATGCGTAGGACTCTTTATATATATATTTCTTAATTTTTACATTGTGTGACTTAGCAAGCATAATTTTGGATAAGTGTCCTAATGAGATTTATGGATGATCTCTTTTGGCTCTAGACTTAATAGCGCACATTTAATTTTAGTAATTGGAGGCTGGAGCAGACTGCCACCTTTTCAATACCAACTAACTCGGAGTGAGAAAGTCAATAGAAATATGTTTAATCTCCGTGAAAAATGAAACAGAAATATTTTAAGAGATTCTGAGTGGCTAGGGAAGGTTGTGCATTGCATCACTGGGTCCACGATGTCGGTCTTCAATGTCAGCAATCATCATTGTGATTCTGCCAGCAGATTTATTGACCCGGTTTCTGCCTAAGTGTAAGGAGGGCTTCTTTCTTTTCACCCTTTATCTTAACTTTTCTTTTTAATTCTTTAACCCCTTCAGTTCTTACCAAGACTTCATAACTAGTACCTTGTTGGGTTTGTTCCAGTACTAGCTCCATCTCAGTGCACTTTTCCCTAATTCTTACTTTTACTCCTTTTTTAAATCATACCTATGGACTTCTATACTAACTAGTGGATTGTCCCTGGGTAGATCCCTCCGGTTCTAGCTGGATCTTGGGAACAAATACTTATACCTAACCACCTTATAACTCCAAATAATTAAATGCATGGTCAGTCTTTTGGTATCATTCACAGCCTAAAAACCATTTTTAATGCTCCCCCTCAACATGTACATCGATATTTAAAAACGTTTAGCACATGAAGGGAGAAGCTTGCACTTGAGTCCTTGAAATTCACATCTTTAGCCATATATTTTAATCACATTTTCTCCCCTTATCAAAAATGTCAAATCTCTTGATATTTTCGATATCAATTGATTCAAATATTCACAGATTCAGGGAAAAAATGTCCAATTATTAACAAGCCGAATATAAGAACATTTTAATTGCTCCCCCTTAAATTATGAGGAAATAATATGGTATTTGAGTGCGTTAATCTGAAATTTTTTGAATTTACTAAGAAATTCTTGAAAATTCGCACTCAAATACTATATATGCCTAATTCTAGTCTTACACTACATATGTACATATTCACAAATTTATAACATACGAGAAATTGACCTGAAATGAGATAGGACAAAATATGACAAAATCATATTGTCCGTTCTAGCAGCCTAAGGTCTTTCTCATATTCTCTTCCACCAACGAACTTCTCTAAATTCCGCATCAACCTCCTCTAATAAATCTGCATGTCGATATCCTGAACCATAACCCGAGCCCTTCGTTTGTCTAAACCACTCCATTTCCTCTTTGGAAGATATTCCATCCTTATTCCCTTAGCAATATCATTAAGAGCAGTTTGAACATCATTGAGCGTGCCGTCACTGAATTTATGGAGTTCATCAGCGCGCATGAATCTGTTTCTGTTGTTCTGGTCCTTGTATATCATACCTTTCGGGTCTAAATATGCAGTGTATGTGGTCCTGTTCCTTAGATTTGACCTGAATGTGTCTCGCTTGGTAAGGTTTTGCTTCTTTTGGTTACTGTCGACACCTAATTGAAGATCTTCCACCCGCCTTTGAATGACAATCCATCTGGTGAACATATGTATTGCCACATTCAAGTCATATCGTTCATCGATTGTGAGATTAGTCAGCTTCTATTGAACAAGTAGATGTAACATGTCTTCTATGTCTTGTAGGTGAAGTTGTGGGAAATCACCTTCTCTAAACTTGTACAACTTCTGATCCTCTTGATGAACTTCAATCTCTTCCAAGTGACTATAGTCATACTTCTTCATAATCATAAGTCTAGTAACCGAAATGATTCATTTTCTGGAGTAGACATCCTTTGACAAAGATATGTTAACAGCAAACCTGTAGAAATGTTGATGTTTGGGACCCTAGTGTGAAGTATCGCAAGAGGCATGCTAAGATTAAACGAATATGGTTTGCCTTCAGGGTTATGCTAGTCGAGTCATTCAGTTGTGGCCTTGGAACATTCTTTAAGATGATACTCTAATTCCGTAAGACTTTTGCAGGTGCCTTTGAGTAGCTCGAATGCCGGTCCAACTAGAATTTCTTGAGTCAGATCTTTAATGTTGAGCCAATTCAGGACAAATGCAGTGAAGTCGAATGAGGTATCTATGAGCTCATCAAATGAAGTACGAGGTTCTTTAGCACGAGCAACTTGACTAATCCAGGTTTGAGGAGGTCAGAAGTCAACATGTTGTCTCTTATTCCAATCAGAATCAGCAGTTGGAGGTCGTTTAGGTTTCTTGAACCAGTCATCCTTGGACACCTCCTTGTTAGCGGGTTGTTCATCATTGTTACCTGTGTCAAACTCTTGATCCTGTTGCACTCCCGAGTCATCAACTGTATGACTTGGCTCCTCTGCATGGGCAAACTTACCAGAAGGAATCTATTGAGAGTGGGAGGCGTCTTTAGAGGTGCTTGAACTTCTTTTCCTTTGACCTTGAATCTCTGGATGACTCAGCTTCCTTGCTTGACTTCCTTCGTTTTATCCGTCGGTCTGATCCAGCGGAGGGGTCTTGATCTTTGTCTCTGTCATCTCGACTCCTCTTCAACGTAAAGACTTTACCATATGTATCAAATAAATCTTTTTTAGTTTGATAAGATTTGACTAGAGCATCATAAAGTTCCCTTTTATGGTCAGCTTTATCATATGACTTGTTCTTCTCTATCTTGTCTATAAGTATCTTTGTAAGTTCAAACTCAAAGAGTGCTGCAGCCGCCTCATACGTAGACCGTGGTTGAGATGAAGACCTTTTCAAGACTACAGCTTCTAGAGATTACGTACCGTTCTTCTCAATCACAGGAGTTGCAAAGTCACAGACTGCTTGAGGAAGAATCTGAGGAAGTTAAGTTGTAACTTCTTCTTTAATAATAGTTCTCACTGATGTGTCAACGAGTCCTATGTACTCATTCTTCTCATCCTGAGCTTCTTGTCTGCAGTCCAAATTATACGCTTGAATGGCCTTGTTTATAGCTTCTCCAAGTTTGTTATCAATGTAACGATCAACTATAGTAGGAATAGAGGAGAGAGCTTGAGCATACTGGTCAACTTGCTTTATCTCTGATAGATCTTTTTCCAAGTTGGTGACTCTGTCGTTGAACTTGAATACAGATGAGAAATTTGGAAGTGAAGGAAATGAGGTTGTAGCTTCATAAGTTGTTGGTGTTGGAGTTGGTGTTGCTTGTTGTGGAAGAGGATTAAAGAACGGAGGTGGTGGAGGAATAGTTGTAGTGAAACCGGATGTGATTTTAGGAACTGCCATTGCATGACGAGCTGAGGTTTCCATCAATGAAGCAATCTCATTATCAGCTGGAGAAGGATTCTCAAGATTCTGGAGCTTGCTTGTAAAGTCGGAGGAGACAAAAGAACTTTGTACAGGTTCATCAGCCTTTTGTGTGTCAAGGACCGGTGTAAGTACATGAGCGTCTTCCTCTACTTGCTCAAACCCTGATTCTTAAGAAAATTTTTGTTGTTCTAAGCCACCTTGATCAGCATTGGTCATCTCATTATCTTCATCTCCTAAATTCACATTCATATCTTTATACAGCTCCTAAGTGACCCTATCATCTTCTTCATCATTTATCGTTTCTTCATCATCAATCTTTTCTTCTTCTTCTTCATAGTATTCAGTGCTGTCATCGACATCTTCTTCTTCATGTTCAGTCTGTTCTACATTAGTCAAATTGGGATCAAGAATCTCATCTCTATCAGATTCTGTTCTTTCGTCGTCACTGTCATCATCATGATCATCACTCTCACCATCATCATCATCATTATTACCATCATCATCATTATCATCTTCTTCTTCACTATCGCCCCAAGACTCTTTCTCACTTTCAGATTCGTTTATAGGAACATCGAGAACCCTCTGTATAGTACCAGTTCCTTCATTGCACCAGTGTCATTGAGAAGTTGCTCATCAGGAACCTTTGACTGAGTGTCAACTCCATCACTTGAGCCACTTGTGTGAGAGACGTGAAAATATGTCTTGCTCCTTTTAGTAGCCAGCTTAAGCTGTTCAGCTTCAGTTAGTGCAACCTCAGATAATACAACTAATCCATTGGCTTTTGGCTTCTTTGCAGGTTGCTTCTTCTTGTCAGATTTCCCTACCTTAGCTTTAGTCTTGATTCTGGTACCTTTAGTAGCTCGAACAGGCTTCTTCTTGGGAGATGTGTCTGAATCAATGATATTCGTCAAAAACCCCTCTTATATATAAAATATATAATATAATACATATAATATACGTAAGCAAAGTATCATACAAATTATTCTTAGGAAAGAATAATAAGTAATCAACACGGGTATCGTTCTCCTCGGTGAGAGGTGAATGGAAATTTACGGTTATGTCGGGAATCGAGCTTGAATGTCATAAAAGATTTGGATTTGGATTCTATTTCTACTAATGAAAATGCAAAAACATATAAGACAAATGAACAAATAAAGCAATTACGAATTAAGCAAAAAACGCTAACGGGAATTAAAAAATGCGACAATTAAGCAAATAAATCAAAATTTAACTCTAAAAATGTTTTTTTATTTTTTATAAATCCTAAATGACTAAATATAATTTTAGAAAAAAGAATTTTATTTTTTTGACTTTTATTTTATTTAATATGAATTAAAAACCGTTTTTCTCTAAAAATATTATTAAAAATACTAAACTAATTTAGAAAATTCTAAAAAATTCACGAAAAATACTCTTAACTATTTAAAAGCTAAGAAAAATAAAAATCGGAAATAAGCCCTACAGATAAGCTGTTAAAATAAGCAATTAAGCCAATTAAGCAAAACTAGAAATTAAAGGTTAAAAGAATAAAGGAAAGGAGATATAACAAGAATGACCCAAGGGGCGACTTTGGCAGTGGTAGGGTGTGTCAAAAAGTGTTGGGAGTGTGAAGGAGATGTCACAGGTTCGACCCCTGTGACCTTTCTTTTTGATAAAACATTTTTTAAATTTTTTTTTTTGAAAAAGTTAAACTTTAAGCTAAAATAAGAAACTTTAATAAAGCTTTTTTTGGACAAAACTTATTTAAAGCTAGGAATAAGCTACTTGAAAAACTGTCAAATAAGCTAAATGACCATTAAGCTAAACTGTTTTGCTTTTAGGACTCAATATAGTATCTAGAAAACAAATGAGCTGAAAAGGACCCATACCTAAACCTAATAAGCAATTGTGATTAAAATTAAGCAAACAAATAAGCTGAGAAGAAACACTTAAAAGCAAAACAGTTTAACACAAAATGGACTTTTGAGTGACTTTTGACAAACTTAAGACTAGAATTAAGACCAAATAAGCAAAGAGAAAAAGCTAAATAGCAAAAACAGATAAATATCTAAACTAAAAGAACACAAATAAGCAGGACATGATCAATCTAGATAAGGAAATAAGCTAGATAAAGCAAATTAAGATAATAGTCTACCTTATTTTTTTGGCTTTTTCAAAGAAGTTTTGACAGATAAGATTATGACTTAAAACTACTAAAGGCCTCTTAAAAACTTAGAAGAGATTAAGATATTACTACAATAAGCTAGGTTAAAGCAAAGTTAACCCAAGAGAAACTAAGACCTAACCTCAACTGCCCTGGATAATTAAGCTTTCTTACTGACTGTTTTAACATCTATATAGATCAAAAGGATTTTAAAAACTACAGTATCTCACAAACAGATTTATGATGGTAAATATGCAAAAAAAAATAGATTTGAGATTAAAAAGCACACCACAAACATTCATTTTAGAAAATCTACCAACAAGCAGTTTAGCACAAGACTTAGCAGACTTGCATTTTTGATAAACCATACTAGTAAAACTTAACAAATCTATATCTAAGCTTATGTAAACTATTTTTAAGACTTAATTTGAGCTTATGAAATCTATTTAAAAGACCAAAACAGCCTGCAAAGCTTTTTCCTATATTAAATCTTCTTAAACCAACAACCTTTTAATTCTAAAATCCATATTATAAGCTGAAACAGATCAAATTAGGACATGATTTGTCAAAACAAATTGAGCACTATGAAAATGAAGTACAAATAAGCAATAACCTAAGAGAAATAAGCACTATCCTATAAGCTACCTTAATAAGCAATAAACTAAGAAATAAGACAGATTATAACAAATCTCAAACTAAACTATTCAATACCGCACACCAGACTTATTAAGCTATTTTAAAGCTGAATAAGCACAAATAAGTAGCAATAAGCAGCGTAATAAGCTAAGTGAGAAAATAAGCTAAAAAGAGTAAAGTGAGTGTACATTGTCCTTTGCACAAACAAGGACTTATAAATGCTTAAAAGAGCTTATCAACTAGCTAGCTTAATAATAAGCTAAGAATAAGCCCTATAAGCCCTTCCAAAACTAGCTTATCTTCCAAATGGCTTATTTAAGACCTTTTTAGGTAATTTAAGTAATTAGCTTATTAAGTTAAGCTTAAAACAAGCTTAGCTTAATAAGAGATAGTTTAGAAGGAATTGAGAACTTATTTGAGCTTATTAAAGTAAATTTAAAACACATTAAGTCTAATTGTTTATTAGTAAAAACAGAAGTAAAGATACAATTATAAGTGAAACTGAATTTTATTAATTATTTGAAAAGATTACAAGCTTAAAAGGTGAAATTGCATTATTTAAAGACAATAAGCAGAAAATAAGCTAAAAATTACATAAATAGCTATTATACACTACTCCTACTCCTAGATGATTCTTTTGTGTGATTTGCTGCCACTATTTATAGATATGAGAAGAGTCTTCTAGACCTTGAGACGCTCCCTTATCCTTTAATCCAAGCCATTAATTATAACAAACTCAAATCCATCAACTGTGAGCCCTTGATCACTCTTCAACGTAATTCTATCCAATAGGCATCCACGGGATTGCCAGCGTGGCAAAAATAGGTGTCAGAGGTGTCCTTCTAGAAGCACTAAGGGGCGTGTCTGGGTGAGTGATTTGATTTTACCTATGTGCGTGTGCCCTGTGTTAAAAATGTGGAGGGGGGGGGAAAGGAAAGAGATGTATAGTAAGTTTTGACCCCGTTGTTATAACATTGACTTTTACCCGGGTATGATTGTTGGGATTGGACTTTTTATTTAACATTGGGCCAGGAAAAGGGTTTTGAACATGGAAAGTTTTATTTATAAGGCTATGGTTTAATATGGTTCAAGTGTTAATGGGCTGACCCGGCCCATTAAACGGGTGCGGGTTAGCCCATTAAACATGAATATGACTTTGGCTTCGGTTTTCCGTGCTTTTTCCATTCCTGCACTCGATTTTGTCTGTATTGGATTCGTTTTGGTCCTTTTATTTAATATCCGTACATGCAAGACACAAATACAATGCATTTTTATATCATTTTCGATCATTATTGGTATTTTTAGCTCGTTTTATTAGGTAAAAGGTATGTGTATTTAAGCACGTACCAAAATTCCCCATACTAAGCTATTGCCGTGTCCTCACGCAATGTCATAAATACAAACTTAGAAAACCAAAATTTTCCACCCCCTTAGACTAATTACCTCAAAAAGTAGCTAAGTGTTCATCTAAGGGGATTAAGAAATCACTAGTTTTGAAAAGCTCCCCGTTTTACCATTTTTATGCATTTATTATCGTTCATACATATCATCACTTCATGGAACAAGAAATACTAAAAAGATAAATTCATCGTCCTTGATTTTTCACTCGCCCCAAACCAAGCTTAAAAACGAAATCATTGTTAAATACAAGTTAAGATGCTAACACTACTCATAGATGCTAATTATGGATGCATAGCTACTTTCTGATCCCTTATTCCTAAATCCTCTAAAGATTTTATTATCAATATTATTTGTGAAAAATAAGTTAATGTCTTATTCATATAAAGTAAACCCGGTTTAGACCACAATTAGTTCGAAATCCTTTCCTAAAGAGACGATATGGTGAGAATAAGGTCCACATTAAGGTTCTAATTTTGCACGATTTAGGGGTTATCTTTTTTATATAACCCTGGAGTCGAAATTTGGCTTTATTATTATTATTATTGCAACATTATTAAACCTCGGTCCTTTAAACAACTGTCACATCGGTATGCGAGCCGACCATGGTCCAGGAATCTTATTTCGACCTCGGTGATCCTCGACCTTTTTTAAGGCTGCAACATCGGTTGTGAGACGGCAGTTTGCACAAAATTTTATCAGTCTGGATTATTATATGCGCCTTTATTTAGAGAGTTGTCACATCGGTTGTGAGCAGGCAAGAGGCAGTAAACTTTTATCAGCCCACAATTTTTATTTATTATTATTACCTCCACCCTTTAAACGACTACCACATCGGTTGTGAGCCGAAAAGAGGTAGTGGTCTTATTTCGGCTTCGGTTTATTACATAACATTATTATTATTATTAGCCAAATTTCAAGTCTTGTTGGTTCTTTTTAGCTACCTAGACAACGGTAGCGATGCAGTCTCAGAATCGGTAGCCTATTTCCCACAACACTGGACAAAACCTACGATGTGTACCTTAATTTCACCAGAAGAATCTTACGATGCGACATCAAACTAAGAATGGCAAAACCAAAGCAACTTTATTATTAATCAATTATTAATGTGTATTAAGCTTAATGTGTAGAGCAAAAAGGTCACAATTAAACCTCTATGAGTAGTTCTTAGCAATTTAAATCTTGACTAAAAAGATCCGAGAATGCCTAGTTCTAATAATAACTAAGCTAATGCTTAGCCTAGCGAATTAAGATCGGCACTTTAACAAGTCACATAGACTGGCAACAATCTTAATTCTAATAAATCAAGTTCGGAATATTGGATAAGCCTACATAATACTAGCAACAAACTCGATTTAAATATGTTAAAGAAAAAGCTAAGGTATAAAACCGGTCGGATCAAAATTTATTTCTCGTTCTCACCTTTATTTGTGTTACAACACTTATTTCATCACTTTATTCCAACATTTATCACTTTTTATGCACAAATTTTTTTAAAATTTTGCAATTTTCACATAAATAACATATTTTTGGTGGAAAAATGGGTTACGTGAGAACAATGGTCGCAGGTATAATCAAATCGATAGCTTCCCCCCATACTAGAACAAAACATTATCCTCAATGTTTTAGGCAGGGTCTCTATGCAAATCTAAAGCCGTTTATTAAGTATGCAAATAGATAAACATTAGTCGATAAGATTTAGGATATCGGATTCCCAATATAAGCATGCTAAGGATTATAAGATCGAGTGACGATGGACAAAACACCGAGCACAAGAGCCTTCAAAATCTAGTCAATCCTGGACAAAAAACCACAAAACACGAAACACAAGAAAGGAAGAGGCGAGCCTCTTCACAACATACTTATTAATAAATATTAATATACTAATACTAAGGATAAGCATGGGTTGCCACCCACGAAGCGCTTGTTTTTGTGCGAGTCTCTAGCTTGACTCTCCCCATATTATCGTGATATTAGGGACGAAACATGTGGAAGAGCAAATATTCATCGGACTTTGATTCAAGATGTTTAGATAAACATTGAAGCATATGAAAGTTCCACTCCGATGAGATGCCGTCGGTTCAAGAGAAGAAAAATGAAAAACAAAGATGCCGGGGTCAAAAATGGTATCCTAACTCCTAGAGGAGAGAAGAAAAGGAGAATCCACTAGATAGGTGAAATAAGGAAGAAAAATTCGGATAACATATGTGAGGAAAAGATAATGGCGATCCTCAAGGGTGGGAAGGGTGGGTGAAACATTAGGCACATAAACATAAAGTTCTCTTGTCGAATTATCAGAAATATCTTCCACCACAACTCTAGTCAACTCTCCCTGATAGGGCTCAATCTTAAAATGAAACGAATCATACTCGGAAAGAGAAATATCAGCATGAACAGTGGTACTGCCACTATTCTTCTCTTCAATATCAAATCTAAAAGTCTCAAGCTCAGGTAAAGAGAGAAATGTCTCGGATTTTTCCAAAAAAAAGTCACTATCCTTAACGGGGATAGGAAATGAAGAGTGAGACTTGAGCACAAAATTAGGAGTGGGGTTGTCATTCAGAGATTCGATCTTAGCAATAAGGAGATTGAGATTCTGTAATTTCTCACAAAGAATATCGTCCTTGATTGTTAGAAGAATATCAGTATCAATCTCTCCATCTTTAGTGTCAAAATTCTTCACCTCCTCTAAGCTGACGAGCTCAGAATCGAGAGGTGATGCCTCAACATAATCGATGTCCTCGCTATAAAAAGTATCTTCATCACTCGAAGCATAATCATCGTATAACAATTGCTCAATGAGACTAATATCTTTTTATGGATCAAAATCATCTTCATGAATTCCCGATGGAATTGGATTGATAGGAGCGAGTTCACTGGCGAACTCCTCGAGAAGAGAGTCAATCTTAGGAGAATAAACAATTGAAGTATCTCGATTAAGCAAAGATTCCATAAGATCAGTCTCGACATCAAAGTGATTTTTATCACAAAAGGCACATCACACATAATGTCGAAAATACCCTCGGACTCACTTGGGATTGGGACAAGGTCCTAAACAATAGACTTTATTACTTCGTCCAATTCTGTTTCCAAAATAGTGTCAAGATGCTTGTCCCCCATACTTAGAGAGTTATCGGGTTCCTCGGTTGGTAAGTCGGGTGTGATTGCTTTAGACGATCTCTCTAGATATTCCCTATATTAAATAGTGTATTCATCATCATCATTGTTAATAATAGGAAAATTCCAATATGGAGTAAAACTTTGAGCTGCCTTCTCCTCCTACTCCTTCTGAACTGCCAGATTAGCCGCTTGCTCACGTTCAATACGCTTTTCTTCACGTTGTTTCAAAATTTCAGCAATAGTTTGTGAATCATTAGAAAGTTGAAGTAGCAATTCCGGCAAACTCCATGGTTTAATTTGCTTTTCGTCCCAAACTTGAATTAATTTGAGAATTCTTTCCTTAGCCAACAATACTCTCATACTCATTTCTTCATGACGAAAAATTTTGCTATTCAAAAGGGTTCGATTAGCTTTAATTAGATTTGCCATATCTAGCAACATATCCTTATTTGATCTTCGAGGAAGTTAATGAGTGAAGGAAAATTGCGGGAGTTGATATTGGTCAAAACCAGAATAAATCGGATTATAACAAAAATTAGGATCATAATTTTGGTTCATCGGTTAACACTGGAAATTTTCATGAGGACCCCCACAATTTTCACTACAAGGAAATTGTTGTGGCTGACTCGGAGAATAATGTAAAGGTTGGTTAAATTCAATGTCTTGATTGTAACAAGGACCCTCATCAAAGACGGGTGTGTTCCCTGTTTGACAATCGAAATCCGGATGAGAGTTCTCTCCATAAAGTTCACACGAGTATGTCTCGTATTGGTGTTGTGGAGGTTGGTTGAATAAGTTTGGTGTTTCATTATAAGAATAAGGATTTGGGTCATAGACAAACTCATTTCTGGATCCTACACTGCTATAGCTTGGACAGTTTCTACCATTAAACGGACCTCCACAACACGAGCAACCAGGATGGTTATTCGAAGACATAAGAAAGAATTAAACGAAATTAGAGGGTCGAGGAGAATATTTTTAGATTTTGAAAATAATACATAAGAAATAAAAATAAGAAAGAAAAATATTTTTGGTAACCGAAAGTCAAAAGTGTACGGACGCTCTCTAGAAAACGCACAAAGAAGCGGAGATATGGGTAAGCGCGAGGAGTTTTAAAAACCTTCTCCTTTTGGGTCAAAGTTCGTAGGATCGACCCTCCTTAAACTTCTCTTATAGTTTGTTTACTAAAGGTGAGCCGAAAAGACAATTAACAAACGGTTAAAATAAAAGAAAATAGAAGTGTAAAATATTTTTGTATTTTTATATTTATATCATAAGAAGAAAATATTCACAAATGGAAAATGATAACTTCACGAGGAAGGGTCTTCAAAACACTAATCTTCGAACAAAACACGATAATCGTAACACACATCCCCGGCAGCGGGGCCAAAAACTTGATCTGTTCCCAAACCACACACACAAACAAATATGTGTAATTAAGAGGCAAAATCAATTATAGTATAGTAGTATACGTATTCCAAAAGTTTTAAAGAGAATTGCTTTTAACCAAAGCAATTTCTAAAACTCCCGGGTTGTTTTTCCTCGGCGAAGTGTGAATAGAAAGTCGGTCTAGTTTGTGATCGCGTGATTGAATATTTTAAGATTTTGATTTGGTTTCCTATTTCTACAAAAAAATGCACTAACAAGTAAGAGCACGTAATCAATTAAAGCAATTAACAATTAAACCTAAAAAACGTTAACGGGAAATTAAAAACGGGACTAATTCAACCAACTAAGTAAATTTAAACCCTACGAACGCAAATTTAATTTTTATAAATCCTAAATGACTTAAAATAATTTTCAGAAAAAGAATTACATTTTTTTTATTTAATATGAATTAAAAATAGATTTAATCTAAATAATGCATAAAAAATAGTAAACCTAAATATGAAAATCTGAAAAATTCATGAAAAGTAGTTTGAACAAGTCTAAACCTAAGAAAAATAAAATGGCAAAATAAGCTGAATCAAATAAGCAGAAAATAAGCTATTTAAAGCTGAAAAGCAAAAATAAGGAATAAATGTTAAAAGAATGAAGGGATGGGTGTATGACAAAAAAGACCCAAGGGCACGTTTGGTTAAGGTGTGTGTGTTAAATACGTTGAGTGTATGAAAGGGAGGTCACAGGTTCGACCCCTGTGACTCCCTTTTTGTTAAACTTTTTTTTTATTTTTTTATTTTTTGAAAAGCTAGATGACATGTAAATAAGCATTTTCAATATAAGGGACTAAACTTGAAACTTAGAAATAAGCTCAGAAAAAGCAAATGAAAGATGCCAGTTTTAGCTTAAAAAGTCTAATGACTTTTAAGCTAAAACTGTTTTGGTTTTTATGACACAATAAGCTACAAGCAATGCAAATAAGCTGAAAACAAACATAACCCTAAACTTAATAAGCACAAAGAAACCAAAATAAGCAAAGCCTAAAAGCTAGAAAGCATTCTAAAAAGCTATAAGACAACAGGAATTAAAAGGGTCTTAGAAAACTTTTAGACCAAACTTTAAGCTAAGCTAATTGACTAATAAGCACTTGAAACCTAAAAGCAGCTAGAATCCTAGACACCATTAACTCAGATAAGCTAAAATTAAACAGACTTGAAGAAGAAAACATATAGAATAAAAATGATAGATTACAACTTGTTTTTGGCTTATTCTACGAGAATAGATGACTATACTTACATTTAAGGACTCAAAAAGCAAATTTTAAAAGCCAAATCTTAAAAACAAACAAAGATCATGACTCAAACTAAACTAATGAGCTAAATTTAAGAGAAATACCTAAAGGAATAAGCTATAAAGGTAAAATGAAAATGACAGACTTAACTTACTTTTGGCTTTTTAAAAATTATGACAGATTAGAAACTTAAAATAAAGATTCAATAAGTAAAATTTAAAATCTAACACCTATAAACAATCCAAGCAATAAACTAAATAAGCAAGCACAACCAGAAATTAGGCTTAATTAACCTCTAAATAAGCTAAAAATATTAAGCTAAACAGACTGCCTTGCTAAGACTTCTTTTGGCTTATTTGGCATGACTTGACTCATTTGAAACTTAAAATTAGACACTTAAACTGACTTGGTCTTCTAAGAAAACTAGAAACAGATTAAACAAGGACTCGAATAAGCTGAATTTTGCAAAAATTAAACTAAGAAGGTCTAGGTTATTACTTCAAAGAGGTTTGCACATTTGGACTCTTAAGCATATTAACTAGACTTTCTAAGACTGAAATTGCTTAAGATGCTATATCAAAGACTAATTACCAAAAGTAGAAGCAAATTGGAGCATAAGAAGCTGTAAAAGATCATAAAAACATTATACTTTAGAAGCACTTTCCATGAATCCACAGATCTAACAATTAAGAACTTAATAGATTAGGCATTTGTTTAAACAAACATGAAAACTTTGCTACACTTAATCTAGGCTTATGAAAACTTTTAGCTAGGACTTATTTGAGCTTAAAAAATCAAACCAAGTCCAAAGAAGCTACACAAGGAGTCTTAACTATGTTAAGACTGCTTGTGCCAAACACCCCTTTAACTTTTGCATTTTTATTTTTAAGCTAAGTAAGTCCTAATTAAGCTCTAGATTTTTGAAAACAGACAAGGCACTAAGCAAATAAAAGACTAATAAGCAAATCCTGAGAAGAAATAAGCACTAATGAATAAGCTGAACTAAAAAGCTAATTTAACTATGAAATTTGGACAGAAATGAATGAACTAACATCCAACTAAAACTAAGTTCCTAAACTAACATGATAAGCTAATAAAGGTAAAAATAAGCATGTATAAGTAATGATAAGCATAGATAAGCAGATATAAGCAAGCAAAAAGCAAACAATAAGTAGAATAGATAATAAGCTAAAAAGAAAGAAAAGGAAAAGTGTACCTTTGTCCCATCTAAACATGGACCTTAATTGCTCAAATAGAGCCAATCTACAAGCTAGCTTATGGAATAAGCTAAGAATAAGCCTATAAGCCCTTCTTTTTATGGCTTATCTTCCCATTGGCTTATTCAATCCATTTTGAGACTTTCTGAATGGAAATCTAATTCAATTCAGTTTTAACCCAAGCTTAAGAGAATCAGCAGTAGTTTATGACTAAAAAGAGCTTATCGAAGCTTATGAATTACATATAGACTTAATTTCAATCAAAGTGCTTAAGAGTAAACATAGAATTATAACACAATTAAAACTAAAAATGAGATTTTATTAATTAAAGGTTCATTACAAGATTAAGAAAAACAGAAATTACATTAAAGACATTAATAAGCTAAAATAAGCTAAACTACTACTAAGCTACTCCTATTCCTAGATCTAGATGATTCTTCCCTGTGTGCTCACGTCCTCTATTTATAGTGAAGAGTGGAAGGATCCAGAAGCTCAAGGAGCGTCTTCAAGCTCAAATCCATGCCCTTGATTTAATCTCTACTCATATGAGCCTTTGATTTCACACCACGTCTCTTCCACCAATCAGAGTGCTTAAGATCACCAACTTGTCAAGTATTTGTCAGACGTGTCAGTCTTCTAGAAGCACTAAGTGGTGTGGGGGATGAATGAGTTTTACCCTGTGTGTGTGTTGAAATTGGGGTGGAAGAAAAAATGATGGGAGAGATAAAGAGTAATAAACATTTTGACTTGTATGTGTTGACCAAAAGTTTATAAAAGGAAGTTGGGCTCGGGTATGAGGATTGTGCCGAATTTTGTTATAAAAGAAAATGGTTTTTGGACTTATGAGTTTGTTTTTGGTTTTTTGTTATAAAAGGGCTTTTTAGGTTTAGGTTTATAAACTAATGGGCTGACCCGGCCCATTAAGTGGGCCCGGGTTGGTCCATAGATGATGGCCACGCCTTCGGCTTTGGTTTCTTCACGCTCATTTCATTATCGTGCTCGACTTTGTCCGTTTTTGCTTCATTTTTGTCCTTTTTGATAAATATCCATACCTGTAAGAAACAAATTACAAAACAAACGAATACAATGCATTTTTATCATTTTTTGGTCATTTTTGGCCTTTTTAGCTTGTTTAATAAGGCAAAAGGTATGTGTTAATAAGCACATACCAGAGGGTTAGGAAAATCTTGATTTCTAAGATTTGGTGGTGGATGGTGAATGTTTTCAAGTGGATGTGCATTGTTGTGGAGCTGAGGTGCATTGTTGTTAATGTTAACAAACAATGGTTGAGTTGGTGTTAGTTGCTCAAATCCTAGTGGTGGATGTGGAAACTTGGGTGGTAGTCGTATGACACGTGGTGGTGAAGATAGTTTAGAAGGGCCTGGTGGCCAATTGTCCATAGTTGACACATAAGGGTTATTTGGTGATGAAGCTAGTGGTGGAAGTTCTTAAGGTTCAAGTTTTAGTGGGATGACAAAACGGAGTTTAGGTGGAGGTGCAACGTAAGTTGGTGTCACAGACTCACTTGGAGATGATGATGAGGTATATGTGTACTCTTGCTAGAGATGGATTTTGATGGAGCTTGTGGCGGTGAAAGGGATTTCTTTCTAGGAGGTAGTGATAGAGTTTTCTCATTTTGGTGTTCCTCACTTGAGGAATCAAGATTGACAAAGTTTGAATGCTTGACACTCATTCTTGCGGTTTTTCTCTTGAAATTTAGTAAACTTATTTTGGAAGAGCTAGTCATAGTAATGAACTAGTAAGGTTTGTATGTGAGAATTGTGAGAAATATGAAGAAAATAGTGTTTGAGGGTGATGATTATATAGCGAAAGTGGTGAAGTGCTTTGTATAATGGTTCTTGGATATATGGAAAACATGTTTTATCTTAAGGTTTAAAATCTCATATAGTATCATATAGCATGATTATAAGATAAAGTAGAAAAAGTTAAAAATCAAGAAAGTCCTGATGATGCACAGATCTACCTAAACCAATGACGGATCTACCATATGGTGGATCCATGGATCTGTGGCATCCAAAAATATGACCAGAATTGCATTTTTTACATCCAAAACTCTAACAAACTAGCATGGAACCATCAAAGTTCACAACATAGTCATAAGTAGTTTAGTACACATAACCAAATATTCATGGAAAACATTATCCTAACTATAGTATCTATAATACGAATAGTAAACAACTACATAAAGGTAACACACATGCATCAATCACTTTTGATTCTTCAAATACTTGGTGATGGTGCCAAAGTAATGGTTCAAGCATTTAAACATTCCTCTCTTTTCTCTTTGGGCATCTGTTAGGTCCTTATTGTCAGATGTTCCTCATAAGATTCTAAGAATGATGGTGCTTCATTTTCATCAGACAATGAAGATGAAGATGAGGAGACCGAAGGAAAAGCTACACTATTTCCCTTTTCCTTAATAGGATTCCTTGAAATGTCCAAAGGATTCATGTACCGATCATGGAATGTGAACCAATTAGGTGGGATAATAGCTTGAGGATTTGTTCGGAGGATGTAATTGTAATGACAAGTCAAAAGCATAGCAAATGGCATGTGACCATTGCTTTTATTTTCGACTTCCTCCATTCGATAAAGAATCACCAAAGTGAAGTTGAACTTTCTTTTGATGGTTAGGTAGTAAAGCATGTATGTGGTGCATGCGTTTACATGATCACTATTGCCAAGAGTGCAATAGAAATTTTCCCTAAAGAATAGTTCCCATCTTCTTAGCTCGGGATGAATATCATCTATATGGAGTTGTTGGTGTCTCTTTGAAGTTGGGTTTGAGTGGTTCTAGGAATGGTGATGTTCTTTCTTATGAGGTTATGCTTAGGGCCAAAGAAATGACTGTTAGGATGATCATCGAGAGAGTCTAGTGACCATTTACTTGTGTAAAAGGTTTCTAGAGCTTTTGGAGTTTGAAAGATTCGAGAGAGTTGAGATGTATCTAACTCGAAGGTGAATTGACCAAGATTGAATTCAATGTAAGGATTATTTTCCTCATCTCTTTTGACTTCAAGACTATGATAGAATTAAGTTACAAATCGAGGACAATTGGGTTCATCAAGAGTGAGAAATGACTCGAGACCTACGGCTTGAAAAGTTAGAAGCATGTTGTTTGCTTTGATGAAAGATGGAGTGACGAATATTCCTTCATGAAAGAGACGGCTTTCAAGACGGTGGTAGGATTCTCTAACTTTTTCATCCGTTGCTTTTGAGCGATGAATTCTAGGTAGGTAAGCTTTAGTGTGATGGTAATCATTTTGGTTTATTTGTGGCATGCTTTCACCTACAGATCAAACTAAAAAGACTTAATATTTTAAACGAAAAATAATGTAGATGGTTCAATGTGTGTGTCTATATGGACGGGATGTAGATGTACAGTTTGCTTGACTCGAACAAAAGAAAATTAGTAATAATACTAGTACTAAGCAAACCTTAACGTACAACCTATGTTTGATATTGCTCTAGTCGAATGAAACGAAAGATGCATATGAATTATACATTTCGTTATGAACATTCATGAGACTTAATGCTTGAAGAAAAATGTTTTTGCGTTGTATTAACAATGTAGTTAAACAACACCTATTTTGAAAAGACGTGAGGTTTTCAAAAATTAAAATTTGAGGTTTTTGTCGAAAATTAATTTTCACTAATTACTTCAATTATGTATTCGTTTCTACAGGAATCATAATAGTTATACATTACTATATCTTAGTCCTAATTGTGCAAAAATTGCAAGAAATGTCAAAATCCCCAAATTATTTGATTTGGTGCAAAATCAAAACTCTAGACTCAAAATCATAGAGAAAATAAGAAGAAATCACTTACAATTGTTGATTATAGTTGAAGATTTGTTGATGATCTTTGTGTTTAATTGCTCTAATTGCTGATTTTTATAGCTTTTGTTTAAGGGTTTTAGGTGTTTGGTTCATTTTGGATAATGAGTTTTGTGGTCTCAATTGGTTTAAACCTGGTAAGTACCTGTGTTTTCTGACACACAGATATCCCTAAGAAGAGACGGATCTACCAATGGGTGGATCCGTGGATCCATGACACTCTTAAAAATGGACAGAGTTGGTTTTTAACCAAATTAGGATATGGGGTTATGTTTTTCGCAATTGGATTGTGATCTATATATTATTAGGGGTGTGTGATTCCATTTTCAAAGTCGATGTCCAAGTTTTGAGTTAATTGTTCAACTTGTCGTGAATTTCCAGATGGAATTCCAACGTAGTCAATCCTACTAGGAGTGTGTTAACTTTTAGCATATATTTGACCATTGCTAATAACACAATCATTATGAACATTTAGACTCAACAAAACATCGTCAACACAAGTGTCAATTGTAATTCGATGATTGTTCATTTTGTCTTCTTCAATCGATTTCGTAATTTCATGTATTGACCATACATGTAGATTTTGAAAATATATATGGTCATTTTATTGATATTTTCCTTTATCTCGTAAAAATTCTAATCTCGATTATGTTCATGATTGGAAGTATGTAATTGGAACATTTAATTAGAATTAGTATCTTTTGAATAATGATTAATTACTTCATTAAATCTCCGCGTACGATTATTATCGGGAGGATGGAGGATCACTATCCATGATGAGTTCCATCATTCCTAATCCTAATCTTAAATAATTAAATACTTCATGTTTTAAGGGTTTAGTTAATATGTCGGTTATGTTATCTTCAGATGCAACTTTCTCGATAGAAATGTTTCCCTTTTGAACGTTGTTGCGAAGAATGTGATGACGTATTTCTATATGTTTAGTTCTAGAGTGTTGTACGGGGTTTCAACTTAAGTCGATTGCATCTTTATTGTCGCACATAATCAGAACGTCGTCGAGGCGTATGTCGTAGTCGATGAGAGTGATGTGTTTCAAAAGCTTTAAATTTATAATGACTGAAAATACCAATTTTATTATAGGGAAACACACAGGTAAAATTATAACCCATGTATTTAGTATAATCCTTTTAGGAAGACCAGGTCGTCCACAGGGATTTGAGTAGTGTTTAGATAATCAGAAAGAAAATAAACTTTAACTTGAAATTAACTTTTTATTTTACCAATGATAATAAAGATGACTACTCGGATAGTTGAAAATAATTTATATGTGTTGGAAATGATTAAGACCTTGAAGATGAAACCTTAACTTATAAAAAGGATTTCTCGTCAGAAAACATTTTCACAAACTAACTTAATTAACAGAAGACTTATATTTAGTTAACTAGACCAAATGTGTCAATCAAATAATCCAGTTACTAGTATATCAAAGATTATTTGTTTATCAATTTACGAAAGTGGATTTCTCGGCACAAACGATAAAGACCATAGACAAATCTTTAAAACTACATAAATCATAACAGGTCTCTCAACCTATACCGAAATGATTATATAAATTTAAGTTGATAAGAAAAGATGGACAAGATAAGATATAATAGGATTGCAACATAAGCTTGAGATTAAAGAGATCATGATCATACCAAACACTTATTCATTATTATAACATCACCGAGTAGCCATGAGAGATTTAGCCTCTCATGGCTAAGGAGTTAATAACACAACTTGCTTCAATAGCAAACTTCATTGTATTTCTTATACTAGTATGATATTCTTCCTCGTTCTTGGTTCATTGATCTTGAATCTCCAAAAGATAAGGTGTTTATTCTTGGAGAAAGGATTTGTATGGGATGATGAAGAATGGATGTTTGTGTGAGGGATGGTATTTGTTTTTGTGATATATCAAAATGAGAGATTTTGAGGCTCTATTTATAGGCTGAAATTCGGGTGAAAGTGTGGCGCACACAAAATATTGTGCGACGCACTTGGTGATTAAATGCATAAGTATTAAATGTTTATTGAGTAAGTGCGGCGCACAAGAGAATATGTGCGGCGTACTTAGGGTGTAAATGCAGTAGCATTAAAGTCTTCATATATTCTTCATATTAGATGGGAAGTGCGGCGCACAAAGGAAATTGTGCGGCGTACTTGTTGAGTTAATGCGAATTTGACTGTCTTTGACTTGAAGGTAAGTGCGGCGCACATTTGGCACTTTGGGCTTGATTGTTGATCTTCTCTTAAATGATGTGTTATTTAACGTGTAAGTATTTGATTTTGATGTATCTAACCTCGGGATGTCTTCAAGTGAACCTGCAAGCAATTTTAAGCTATTAAGTATCAAAAGTTCACGAGAAATTATAAAATATATACAAATAACGCCATAGAAAACATGTATCATTTGGGCGTTATCAAATCCCTCCACACTTAGCTTATTGCTTGCCCTTAACCAATCAAAGTGAAAAAATAAAATCATTTATCGTGACGTGGAGAAAATTTGATTTTTATAAGAGTTTTCATATTAGGTAATTTTCCAGGCATAGACATTGTTGGGATTCTAGATTTGATAAGACAAAATAAATAAAAGAATGAAACATAAGGACCAAATCTAGCAGATTGGAATTCTATAAGTTGGTGGAGAATTATGGAAGATTTGGTCAAAGATATCAAATGATGAAGATCTCCTTAAGAAGATAAAGATAACAGAAGATATTTCTTAATGTTTAAAAGATTTACTTGTTTATATCTTTATGTTAACTTCCTTTGTAAGTCACGATCTCTCTATATAAAGAGATCATAGACACATAGTTTTAATATCCAGAAAAATGTGTGTGTGTGTGTGTATACTGGATCAATGTAGACGTCTAGTTTGTGTGGTGTAGCCTCAAGGTAATCAAGGTTTTTCTTGATCCCTGTTACTGTTAGAGATAGGTAACTGTTATATTCTGATCAAATATAATTGGGGCTTGGAGTGTTTGATAATGAAGAAACCTTGTTACAATATCATTGTTCTTATGTTAATAACGCTATACATATGTTATGTTCAATATTATTGTTAATCCTAGATATAAGTTCTAAACAAACTAAGCTTAAACGATCTAAGGAGTTCTATCAGACTCCACATTTGGTATCAGAGCCTGGTGGCTCGTGATCTAGGATCTACAAGGTGTTTTGGTGTCGCATCTATGAAGGAAAAGAGGTACGAATTTTCTGTCTTGGTTATCATGTCGAATCTGGTGATATTAGGGTTTTTCAGCAACCCTAATTCGATATAACAGGAAGTTCGTTTAAAATCATTTTTGATTGGTTTGTGACAATAAGATGGTTGCTGATTGGTTACATAATTCAAGCGTTCTTTGGAACTTATTCTATGAAAAGAATCATTAGCAGTTGGTAAGAATGATGAATTAGTGACAGTTTAGTGACAGAAAAAGTGTCGCTAAAAGGTGTCGTCTGGATACTTAAAAAAAAGTATCCTTAACGGCGATTATAATGGCTGAAGATCGTGGCACATGTAGCTTGTATTCATTCGTGGAATGGTTTTTGAGATGGTGTTCGAGCTTAGGAGGTTATCACAGCAGGTATCAATTGAAGAACAAGAAAGTAGTAGGATATGATTTTTATTCGTGGTGGTGATGATAATATCAATAGCTTGGTGTTCATGATTAGGGTGTTTGGATTTTATGGTCATTAATACTGCCGTTGTTCACAGATGGTAAAGACATCTTGGTTGGAAGGTTATGGACATCATTAGTAGGTTATTTTAATTAAAGCTTGTTGTTTGGTATGGATCTGCTATGATACATTTTTAAGTGTGTTTAAATGGGCCAAGAGATGATTTAGTATAAGGTCAGAAGCTTTGAAAAGTTTATACTGCTCACTTGTTACTTTGTACTGCTCGTCATCTCATTAGTACTGCTAGTTTGATTAATGCTATCGAGTATACAGTGTTAATACTGCTTTGGTTCGAATAAAAGGTTAATGTTGCTAACTTATTTGCATTAATGCTGCCATGGAGAAGTTAGTGCTGCCAAAGATGACTTAATGTTGCCAGCTATACGTTTCTACTGCCAGGTTTAAAGCTTATGTTCATTAATGCTGTTGTCTTTGGTTAGTACTGTTAGTTATGCATTAGTTCTGTCAGGGTAAAGTTTTTGGTTACTACTGCTATTGGGCATAAATGACTTAATGCTGCTCGTTACAAATTACTACTGCTAGGAAGATGAGTTAATACTGTCAGTTTATCGTTAGTACTGCTGCTTGAATAGTTTGTACTGCTAAAGTATTTTTAAGCAATTTATGTTGCTCGGGCTATTTGGTTTATACTGCTAGATTTGATAGATATCGGATGACACACACATGATGGATGCCAGACAAAACAGAAGCACAAGTTTGTTAGGTGTTTACTGTTTGGATTTTGGTTTTGGTTTACATATTCTTAACATAATTAATGGCTCATATTTATTGGATTAATTGGTTACGAAGAAGATTGTTTATCACCTATTTGAAGTTGAAGTGGAGTTTCTCAGATGCGTGTTCTTATCATATCTTAAAGTGGGTGTTACACTTTGAAGATAACTTGTTCGTGCGTAGAAACGATGTGACGAAGACTTGTCAAAATCTAGCAAAGGTGTGTGATTTTTCTTATGGTAATTAATGCTCACATTTGCTATCACTTAGTATATGTCTCATAGAAGATGAGGATTTTTGTCAAGAGGTTGCGATCTACTTATATTTCACAGATTTCTTTATAAGTTTGGAGTCACGTGGATAGTACAAGATATAAGACACAAGTTTGGGTTATTCTACTTCAGCATCAAGTTCATTATACTTAGTTTTCTTCATCAGTAATCATTACAAAAAGTCTACAGAATTGAAGATTCAAGAGATGGTTAACATATGGGTTTCAGGGGAAGCTTATTGTTAAAATGTTTAATCATTTACATGCATCATCGAGGTAAAGGTTTTTACTACTGCTAGTCATTATTACTACTTCTAGTTTAAATTTCTACTGCTTAGATTCATTATTCTTATTGTGTGTCATGGAGGGTAATTCAAGTCATTGGAAAGTTTGGGTTAGTAGTGTGATATTGGTTTGAAGTGGTTTAAATCAAAGTTGCTTACATTCATAAGTCCCCTATTAGATTATGACAGATAGGGGAAGAAGATGTTAAAAGGTACAATTGGCAACTAGTAGATCCTTGGTGTGGCATGGTACAAAGGGAAATCTACTTAAGGGGAAGTTTGTTTCATTCAGGGAGATGATTACATCTCAACTTCAGGGGAAGCTTTGGCTTTATGATGAAGTTCGTACATGACTTTATTTGTTTTATCATCATCAAATAGGGGAAGATTGTTGGGATTCTAGATTTGACGAGACAAAATAAATAAAAGAATGAAACATAAGGACTAAATCTAGCAGATTGGAATTCTACAAGCTGATGGAGAATTATGGAAGATTTGGTCAAAGATATCAAATGAGGAAGATCTCCTTAAGAAGATAAAGATAACATAAGATATTTCTTAATGTTTAAAAGATTTACTTGTTTATATCTTTATGTTAACTTCCTTTGTAAGGCATAATCTCTCTATATAAAGAGATCATAGACACATAGTTTTAATATCCAGAAAAACGTGTGTGTGTATACTAGATCAATGTAGATGTCTAGTTTGTGTGGTGTAGCCTCAAGGTAATCAAGGTTTTCCTTGATCCCTGTTACTGTTAGAGATAGGTAACCGTTATATTCTGATCATATATAATTGGGGCTTGGAGTGTTTGATAATGAAGAAACTTTGTTACAATATCATTGTTCTTATGTTAATTCCGCTATACATATGTTATGTTCAATGTTATTGTTAATCCTAGATATAAGTTCTAAACAAACCGAGCTTAAATGGTCTAAGGAGTTCTATCAGACTCTACAAACATATAATATAGCACCTCACATAGGGATAGTGTTTGATTTTTAATTCACTCAGGCCACTCAGACATACTTATATTTTTGTGAAGAACACTCAATTCGCACAGACATAATCTAGACAGCTACCATAGGCTTGTACTTAACACATAAACCTGACCGAAGGGCGGAACTTTGATGCTGAAGTGGATACAATCTTCATGTGCCGAAACTTAAGCCTTTATTTGAACTACTATATATTTTTTTATATTTTTTATTTTTTATTTTTTATACCACAATAATCATAACTAAGGCTTGGCATAGAACTTCTTCTTTTAACTTTAACTTAGGACTTTTAGCAATTTAGCACTAAAGGGAGCACTTGCAAGAATAGGGACTTGCGGAATTCATATCATATGATTAATCAGGCTTCGGTCTAGTAAATGATGATCAAGCACAAGTTTTAGAGCTTCTAAATTACCGACTCTCTCAAATATAATGATCAACCAATACCATTGCTCTAGAAAAGGCAACAAAACCACATATACACATCCATAACGATGGAATAGATACATATGATTGCTCACTCCTTAACTCAAACAAGCTAAAGGAATCAATTATCTTAGGCACCAAAAGTGTGTACTCGAATATTCTAGAGGCTTATAATTTAGTGGACTAGGTTGTGCTAGCTATAGAGTCAATCTAGTTGGATTTGCCTTACTAAGAGCATTTTTTAGTTTTTGAAAGCATATATATAAATTTTGATTTTTCTTTTTTTAGAAAAATTTTAACAGGGCAAACATGGAGGGATATGATTAATTTTCCTATTTGGCTCTCCTCCACACTTAAGTTGAACATTGCCTTTAATGTGAAAAATGATAATAGAGATAAAATAGGGAAAATTAAAGGAAAGCGGTACTTCCCAGGGCATATAGATATATAGCTGCGAGAGAGCTATTCTTGAGCAGACTTCATAATTTTCCAAAATCTTTAAACTATATTACCTGCATAAAAGTAAACAAACAAAAAGAACACAAAATGAAAATATTTTTTGTCTTTTTTTTATAAAAAAAAATACAGGATATGAAAGAAGAATGGAAGAGGGACTCCTCCACACTTAAGTGAAGCATGGGTTGCCTCCCGAGAAGCGCTTAATTTTTAAGAGAGTCGTTAGATAGACTCGAACTTGATGAGTCATTCTTTGGGAAAAAAGGGAATGACTTCTTCCCTTGGGTCATTATCTTCTTCATGGTATAGTTTAAGTCGATGACCATTGACTGTGAACGTCTTTCCATCTTTTCCATAGAGTTCAACATATCTGGATGGTCCATAATGTCCAGTAAAAACCTGAGTCTAGGACCTTCTTAGTGGTTACGTTTGGTCCATAATGTACACCGGTTGGTCCGTGGTGGCATTGATCTAAGATTATTCGGGTTTTTGATCTGGATACACAGCGTCTGATTATTCCGTCAGAACATATTTTGAAAAGGTAAGGTTCCTCCCAGAAGTAATGTTTGAGGTCAGAGAAGAATTTGTTCTTTTGTTGATACGTCATCCCTTTCAGTATAACTTCAGCCACCAAATAGTTTGCAAAGTCTGCGAACCATGGTTCATCTTTTGTGTTAATTTCCATAAGGGTCTCTCCAGGAAAGTTATCATCAACATCACTGTCATCACTTGACTCGTCATTTTCAATTCGGGACAAATGGTCAGCAGCAACATTTTCTGTTCCTTTTCTATCCTTGATTTCTATGTCAAATTCTTGTAAGAGTAAAATCCATCGAATAAGACGGGGTTTTGCATCTTGTTTTTTGAATAAATGCTTAAGAGCTGAATGATCGGTGTGAACAATGGTTTTTGATAGAATAAGATAGGATCTGAATTTGTTGAATGCAAAGACTACAGCTATAAGCTCTTTTTTGGTTACGATGTATTTTTGTTGAGCTGGATTAAGAGTTTTACTTGCGAAATAGATCGGGTGAAAGTTTTTACCATCTTTTTGACCTAAGACAGCTCCAACTGCGAAATCACTTGCATCACACATAAGTTCAAATGGAAGATTCCAGTTTGGGCTTACGATCACAGGAGCACATGTGAGTTTCTCTTTTAATAAATCGAATGCTTTTTGACATTCGTCATCGAATTCAAATGGAGTATCTTTTTCAAGCAGCTTAGTTAGTAGTCGATCAATTTTCGAGAAATCTTTTATGAATCTTCGGTAAAAACTGGCATGTCCAAGAAAGCTTCTAATTCCTTTGATGTTAGTAGGGGGCGAAAGTTTTGAGATTACGTCAATATTTGCTTTGTCGACTTCAAGTCCTGCGCTAGATACCTTGTGTCCAAGCACAATTCCTTCTTTGACCATGAAGTGATATTTTTCCCAATTAAGGACAAGATGAGCATCTTTACAACGCTGGAGCAATTTATCGAGATTGTTTAGGCACTTGTCGAAAGAGTTTCCAAAGACGGAGGAATCATCTATGAATACTTCGACGGATTCTTCAATCATGTCATGAACGATTGCTAACATGCACCTTTAGAATGTGGCTGGGGCATTGCATAGCCCAAAAGGCATTCGCCTATAAGCGTATGTTCCGAAAGGACATGTGAATGTTGTTTTTTCTTGATCATTAGGATCGATGGGAATTTGAAAATATCCAGAAAAACCATCAAGGAAACAGAAATATTTATTTCCTATGAGTCTTTCTAACATTTGATCCATAAACGGCAAAGGGAAATGATCTTTTGCGGTTGCTTCATTGAGTTTACGATAATCAATGCATACTCGCCAACCCGTAACGGTTCTTGTTGGGACAAGTTCATCATTTTCGTTTGTGACAATAAAAAAAATAAAAAAAACAAAAAACAAATATATAAAAAAAAAAAACCCTTATGATACCTCCTTTCTTTGGTACACAGTGAATAGGACTAACCCAAGTACTATCGGCAATTGGATAAATAATACCGGTATCCAAGAGTTTTACGATTTCTTTCTTAACAACTTCTTGCATATTTGGATTCAACCTTCTTTATTTTTGGACAACTGGTTTCTTATCATCCAGAAGTTGTATCTTGTTCTTGTAGAATGATGGGCATATACTAGGAATGTTAGTTGTTTCCAGGCAAAAGCTTCCTTGTGTTTTTTAAGGACAGATACAAGTTTGCCTTTGTTTTGAGCAGATAATTAAGATGATATGATTACAGGGAGAAAGGATGGTTCTTCTAAGAATACATATTCCAAATTATCAGGAAGGGGTTTGAGTTCAAGATCCGTAGGAGGTTCTTCAAGGGATGTTTTGATTTTATAATCTGTATTGATGGTGATTTTCTTAAATGGTGGTTCTTTAGTATCAGATTCAGAGTCAGAGTTTTCATCGGCAGTCATTGCCATGAATTCATCGAATTCAGTAAAGATTTCTTCTTCGAGAAGGGTTCCTTCAATGGAATGGAGGATTTTACTACCTTCATCTAGAAGAGCGTCGGAATCTTCTTCTAAAATTTCATCGATAACATCGATACTAAAACAGGTATCATCGTTTGAGTAAGAGTGTTTCATCGCAGAATCGATATTGAAGATCATTCGTTCAGTTCCAACTCGAAGATTGAGTTGTTTCTGTTTAACTCGAATAACTGCATCAGCAGTGTGAAGAAAGGGTCGCCCCAAGATGAGGGGAACTTTACTGTCTTCTTCCATTTCGAGAATAACGAAATCGGCAGGAAAGGTGAATTTACCAACTTCAACGAGCATATTTTCAGCTATTCCAACAGGGTATTGGAATGATCTGTCGGCTAATCTCACGCTTATTTTGGTAGGTTTAAGAGTTTTGAGAGATAGTTTCGTGTATAAAGAATATGGCATAAGGTTAATGCTAACATCAAGATCGGCTAAAGCATTACAGGAAAAAGTTTTGTTAAAATTGCATGGAATAAGGAAACTTCCGGGGTCTCCAAGTTTTGGTAGAACTTTATTCTGGATCATTGCTGAACTTTCGTCGCTAAGGAAAGCGGTAGAAATTTGTTTGATTTTATGCTTGTTGCTTATGAGTTCTTTGAGAAATTTTCCATAGTTAGGCATTCTAGCTAAGACGTCAACAAGAGGTATATTGATTCGGACGGCTCGGATCACGTCGAGGACTTTTCCGTATTGGGCTTCCATTTTTTCTTTTCTTAGACGTTGAGGATATGGGATTTTTGGTTTGTATGGTTTGGGTAACATAGTTTCTTTGGTTGGTTTCTGGGTTAGAATCTTTGGTTATGGTGTAGGTTCATCGTCTTCATCATCGATATCGAAGTTGATAGGGTTTTTAGTTTTGTTTTATTCTTCATTTGGGTTTTTTGGTGGATTGTAGGATTTGCCACTTCTTGTGAATACGGAATTCACATGCTCGTTACGAGCTTGCGGTGGTTGGTAAGCTTTAGATTTGCTACCTCGTGGGTTTGGTTGAGTGTTGCTTGGAAGAGATCCAGAAGGTCGACCAGATTGCTTATCAGCAAGTCTGTCGAACTTAGTCTCTAGATTCTGGATTGATGCTTGATGATTTTTGGCTACTGTTTCGAGTTGAGTTTTGAGGTCCATGAATGTTTCTTTGACAAAAGCATTGGTTGATTGCTGATATTTCAGGAAATCGTTGAATTGTTTTGGAAGATCGTATGGTTTAGCATCGGTATTGGATCGGTAGTTGTCTCGATTATAATCATTCCGTCCGCTTGAATGCCAATTATTGCGATTCGAGTCTTGATCGCGGTAATCATTGTAAAAATGAGTCTTACGGAAAGTTTGCATGCATTTGGCTTCTTCTTTACGGGACATAGGTATGTCATCATCGTTAAGATTGGATGTTGGTTGTTTAGCACGAGATTGGAGTTCTTTGTACTGAGCATCCACTTTTATGGTCATGGCATCCATTCGGACCATAATTTTATCAGTATCGGTATTGCTACTACCTTCATCGGTGAAAGCAACAG
>BQNB010054186.1:0-30202 GCA_026074375.1 Tanacetum coccineum | reverse complement strand
CTTGACTTTCTACTTAGCAGTACTTTGACCTTTTGCTTAGCAGTACGTTGACCGATTGACTTGTTTTTCCCAACACATATGATACCTGAGTCTGAGGGAAACCACAATGGATGGCTGAGTGAGGAAGAAGAAGCCGACTCAAATAGTGAATCTACTACAAGTAATTGTCCCACGCCGTTTGAAATGGAAGATCAATAAAGGAGTGAAGCTTGAGCCGTTGTTTAGTATTGTCTTTTGTTTGTGTCATGTTTGTCCTCGTCATTCGTTTTGTTTTAGTAGGCGTTTGAAGCCATTGTTCGAGATGTTATTTTGGTGTCAAATATTATTCAAGTATTTTAATAATAAGGCTTAAGCGTTAAGGATTATTCCTTCTATTGTATGATATTGTGTGATAATCATATGTGCAATGTGTTAGATTATGTGCATGAAGTGTGGTCATAGGAGTGAGTACATGCGTGGAAGGGGGCATCTATAATTATGGTAGCCAACATAATTATACATGCGCCACAACACAAATGGACTTGCAAGCATGATTGCATGGATTGAATTAAGGTGATTGCTGGTGTTATGATTGTATGTATAGGTATGGGATAGAAGTCTGTAGGGTGTCGCCTAACATAGACGTATCCTTCTATTTCAGAAAATGCCTCCTCGTCGTGCTACTGGTGAGGATGAAAACCCTCCTAACATTGCGACTCTTCTTGCGCAACAACTGAAAAACCTCTTACCTGAGATAGTTAATCAAGTGACTACTTATGTCAATGCTAATGCGAATAATGGTAATGGTAACGGTGCAAATGGTGCCAATGGTGCCAATGGTGGAAATGGTAACAATGGGTGTACCTACAAGTCTTTTATGTCTTGTAACCCAAAGGAGTTTAATGGGAAGGGTGGTGCAGTTGTATTTACGCGTTGGATAGAGAAGATGGAAACTATGATTGATAATAGTGGTTGTGCTGAGAACCAAAAAGTGAAGTATGTCGCTAGTTCATTGGTAAACAAAGCTTTGACTTGGTGGAATACTCAAGTCCAAGCAAGAGGTAGAGAAGCGACAAATGCTATGTCTTGGAATGATTTCAAGGCATTACTGGTGGAAGAGTTTTGCCTGAGTAATGAGATGGAAAGACTGAAGAATGAGTTCTGGAATCACAAGATGATTGGAGCTAATCATGTTGGGTACATAGATCGATTCCATGAGTTAGCCAAATTGGTTCCCCATTTGGTTACACCTGAGTCTGCAAGAATTAAGAGGTATATGGATGGATTGGCTCCTGAGATTCGAGGAATGCTCAAGGCAACTCAACCAGCTACTATTCAAAGTGCAATACTGATGGCTGGGATATTGACTGATGAAGCTATTAGTAATGGAACGCTAACTAAGAGCTCTGAGAAGAGAAAGAGTGTTGATGAACCTGCTAAGGCTAGTGGATCTAGAAGGGATTTAAAGAAGGCAAAAGTTGGTACTAACTTTGTGGCGGCAGCTCCATCAAGAGAGGGGTATGCTAGTTTGCAACCCTGGTGTGCTAAATGCCATACACATCATCATGAGAAAGCTAATTGTAGGGTATGTTTCAATTGCCAAAGGCCTGGCCATTTTGCGAAAGATTGTCGTTCACCTGTAATACCAGCAGCACCTGTGAATGCAAGGCCTAACCAAAGAGCATGTTATGAGTGCGGTGAACCTAATCACCTCAAAAATGTTTGTCCCAAGTTGAACCGAGAATATGGACAATCTGGGAATTAGCTAGCTTTGGGATGGCGTCGTAATGATCATGGTGGTAGGAATCAAGTTAGAGGAAGAGCGTACAATGCAAACATGAATGCGGCAGAGGCTGCCAAGGATTCAAGCGTTGTCACGGGTACTTTTTCTTTAAACGATCATTTTGCTACTGTTCTATTTGATTCTGGAGCTGATTTTAGTTTTATCTCTACTAAATTTGCGCCTATACTTAATGTGAAACCTAGTATAGCAAATCCTGGTTATGTGATAGAGATAGTTGATGGTAAGAAAGTGGAAGTTGATAGGATTATCTGTGGTTGTAAACTAGAACTAGGATCTTCCCTATTCATTATAGATTTGATACCTTTAGGGCATAGTAGTTTTGATGTGATAGTAGGGATGGATTGGTTGTCCCACAATAAGGCCATAATAGTATGTCATGAGAAAGTAGTAGAAATTCCCTTAGTGGATGGCGAGATACTGAGAGTTCATGAAGAATGTGTCGAAGATTCAACTAAGGCATTGAAGAATGCAAAAGTGGACGAACCTAAGATTAGTGATATTTCCGTGGTCCGAGAGTTTGTCAAGGTATTCCCGGATGACTTGAAGGGATTACCACCGCAACGACAAGTTGAGTTTCGTATCAAATTAATTCCTGGAGCGATGCCTATTGTAAAGTCTCCCTATCGTTTAGCCCCCTCGGAGATGCAAGAATTGTCTGAACAACTGAAGGAGCTACAAGACAAGGGATCCATACGACCTAGTCATTCTCCATGGGGAGCACCTATGTTATTCGTAAAGAAGAAGGATAAATCTATGCGTATGTGTATTGACTATCGTGAATTGAACAAGCTAACTGTGAAGAATCATTACCCTCTTCTGAGGATTGATGACTTATTCGATCAATTGCAAGGTGCGCGTTATTTTTCTAAGATAGATCTTTGATATGATTATCACCAGCTTAGAGTGCATGAAGATGATATTCCGAAGATGGCGTTCCGAACAACGTATGGGCATTTTGAGTTTACCGTTATGCCTTTCGGATTGACCAATGCGATGACTATTTTTATGGATTTTATGAACCGAGTTTGTAAACCATATTTGGATAAGTTTGTTATCGTATTCATCGATGACATCTTGATATATTTAAAGACGAAGGAGGATCACGAGGTTCATATAAGATTAATGTTGGAGTTGTTGACAAAGGAGAAGTTGTACGCAAAATTCTCTAAGTGTGAATTTTGACTACAAAAGGTGCATTTTCTTGGTCATGTGGTGAATCAAAGTGGTATTAATGTTGACCCAAGGAAGATCGAAGCAGTGAAGAACTGGAAGGCCCCTACTACACCATCTAAAGTTAGATCGTTTCTTGGACTGGTTGGTTATTATCGACGTTTTATCACGAATTTCTCCAAGATTGCCAAACCTCTCACCTCGTTAACTCAGAAAAACCAAAAGTATGAGTGGGGCGAAGAGCAAGAAGCGGCATTTCAGACCTTGAAGAATAATTTATGCGATGCGCCAGTTTTGTCTCTACCCGATGGAGTGGAAGATTTCGTAGTTTACTGTGATGCGTCTAATCAAGGATTGGGATGTGTGTTGATGCAAAGAGACAAGGTAATTGCCTATGCATCTAGACAATTGAAGATTCATGAGAAGAATTACACTACACATGACTTGGAGTTAGGAGCGGTTGTGTTTGCGCTTAAGACCTGGAGACATTATCTTTATGGCACGAAGAGTGTTATATACACGGATCATAAGAGTCTTCAGCACATATTTGATCAGAAGGATTTGAATATGCGTCAAAGGAGATGGATTGAGCTGTTTAGTGACTATGAGTGTGAGATTCGCTACCATCCTGGTAAGGCGAATGTGGTGGCGGATGCCTTAAGTAGGAAAGAACGTGTGAAGCCTAGACGTGTTCGCGCTATGGCAATGACGATTCAATCTGGAATGAAGGTGTTGATTTTGGCGGCTCAAAAGGAAGCGTTTGAGCAAGAGAATTTTCCTAGCGAGCGATTAAATGGGTTGGAGCAACAAATGGAAAAGAGAGATGATGGAAGTCTATACTTTATGGATCGTATATGGGTTCCTTTGGTAGGTGATGTAAGGATTACAATTATGGACGAAGCCCATAAGTCTAAGTATTCTGTACATCCTGGAGCGGATAAGATGTATTATGATCTACGAGATATGTATTGGTGGCCAGGAATGAAGAGAGATATTGCTACATATGTTAGTAAGTGTTTAACGTGTTCCAAAGTAAAAGCAGAGCACCAAAGGCCTTCGGGCTTATTGCAACAACCTGAGATACCAGAATGGAAGTGGGATAAGATCACTATGGATTTTATCACTAAGCTACCTAGGTCAAAGAATGGGCATGACACGATTTGGGTCATAGTTGATAGACTGACTAAGTAGGCTCATTTTTTGGCTATAAGAAAAGACTATAGTATGGAAAGATTAGCAAGGATTTACATCAACAAAATAGTCGCGCGACATGGAGTTTCTGTGTCGATTATTTCAGATAGAGATGGATGGTTTACTTCGCGATGCTGGCAGACTGTGCAAAATGCTTTAGGGACGAGGTTGGATATGAGTACGGCTTATCATCCCCAAATGGATGGTCAAAGTGAGCGTAAGATTCAGACTTTAGAGGATATGCTTAGAGCATGCGTAATTGATTTTGGTGGTAGTTAGGATGTTCATCTACCATTGGCTGAGTTTTCCTACAATAATAACTATCATTCAAGCATAAGATGTGCTCCGTTTGAAGCATTGTATGGAAGGAAGTGTAGGTCGCCTGTTTTATAGGCTGAGATTGGTGAAAGTTGTTTGATTGGACCTGAATTGGTTCAAGAGACGACTGATAAAGTAGTGTTGATAAAAGAGAAGCTCAAAGCGGCAAGAGATCATCAAAAGAGCTATGCTGATAATAGGCGTAAACCGTTAGAGTTTGAGGTAGGAGATCGAGTTATGCTAAAAGTGTCACCTTAGAAAGGTGTAATTCATTTTGGGAAAAAAGGTAAATTGGCACCGAGGTATGTAGGGCCATTTGAGATTCTTAAAAGAGTTGGTCCTGTAGCTTATCGGTTGAGATTGCCTGAGGAATTCAGTAGAGTACATGACACGTTTCATGTGTCAATCCTAAAGAAGTGTTTGGCGGATGCTAGTTTACGTGTGCCATTGGACGAGATTAAGGTTGACAAAACTCTTCGTTTTGTTGAGGAACCTGTAGAAATTATGGACCGTGTAATTAAGAGTTTAAAACATAGTAGAATATCGCTTTTGAAAGTTCGTTGGAATTCTAAGCGTGGACCTGAGTTTACTTGGGAACCCGAAGATTATATGAAGTCTAAGTACCCTAAGTTGTTCGTTGAGCGAACTGATGAATCAGCTAGTTAAATCTCGGGACGAGATTTCCTAAAGGAGGGGATACTGTGACAACCATGACTTGAGAAGGTTAGTCAAACCGTTAGTGTTGACTTATGGATCTGTTGCAATGTATGATATGTGTGATTATATGTGTTTATATGCATTTATGCAGGTTATGTGAGATTGGATAATTAATTCATTGAGCGTGACCGTCTCATTGGGATTGGATTTCCGTTGGATATTGTGGAGTTCATTTCGTTCACTTTTGGTGACAAGGAAATGATTTTGTGATTTAAGCGTTTTAGTGATTTATCGTGTAAGTAATTATACGTATACGTATTTATGTGTTAGTAATATTAGGATGAGATTAAGTTTTAGTAGTAAGGATATGAAAGAAATGAGTTTGATAAAATATGAGAGTTTTTTAGGGACTTTCTATTTATAGAAAGTGAATTTGTGAAATGAAAAGTATTTTTGGAAAAGTATAGTAAATTGCGTTTACGCAAAAAGGTATGTGCAAATAAGCTAAGGTTTTTATAAAAACTTAAGGTAATATTAATAATTAATTAATTAATTAATTAATAAAAAAAGAAAATAAAAAAAAGAAAAAGAGAGGGATCGGCCGGATAAGGGAAAAAGAGAAAAAAAGATAAAAAGAAAACCTAGTTGATATCTAATACTAATTAGGGATTATCTAGAACTCAATATGTGGCCTATAAATACAAAACAAAATCCCTAACCCTCCCAAAGAGAAAAGGAAGAAGAAAAAAATTAGGGTTTTTGCTTTGTGAAGAATTCAAGCTTCTAGGTAAGTTTTAATTAATTCTTATTATGTTCTAATTATTAATTCATGTAATAATTAATATGATAGAATTAGGGTTTATTAAAAACAGTAAATTACTGATGTTTAATCATGTTATAATGATTAGGGTTTAATTAGATGCTTATGGATGTAGTTGGTTAAACTTAATTCGCGTTAGAGGTTGATTTTGATTAAAGCAGAATTAGGGCTGTGTTGTTCGGTCATTATCTCAATGATGGTAAAAGCTTTTGTCAAGTTTCCGATGTCTATAACGTAGCCCAGAGAGTCTAGTTTTCAGAACATCTAGTCTCGAAAGTTTTTAAGGTCGGGAAGTCAGTCAAACGTTAGTTGCAAGAAAAGTTGTTAAACCCATAAATACATGTCAGATTTAGGTCAGATTACGAGGTATAAAACCCCCACTTAAAATTTGAATTGAGCTTAGACCTTCTACAAGAGTTTAGTTCTATGTGTCTACTAGAAATACCCAAAAGGCGAGCTTCTGATTTGGAGTCTAAGTAAGATTTTTAAGTCCAAACTTTTTAGTATGCAATCAGATCTGAATTAGGACTGTTTTGAAGTTGGATTTTCTTAGGAGTACTTGTGCATGTAAATGGCTCTTAGGAATCATGAGGTAGTTAATATACTCATATATGAACATAGGTGATTTTTAGTATGAATTATGGAGGTCATTAAGCAAGGGTTTTGAGTGCGTTAAGTCACGTTAAAATTCTATAGTTTGGAACAAATTATGACTAACTAGTGAAACTTGTTATCAAAGTAGTTAAAGTTGGGTATGATGTCGGGGTGACCCATGGGGTTAATAGAACACCTTAGACATCCATCATATAATTTTTACATGTGTTTTAAGCTTTTGGCTTAGTAGCGTGTAACACGAGTTATTTTGTTGTATAGATTGTACTAGTTGTTTGTGAAGCTTTTGTTGGAATCTTTTGGAAATCTAAGCAAATGTGAGTTTCATAGCCCCTTTTTCATATGATATTTTTGGGTGAGAATGATGCTTGTCTTGTCTGTCTTGTATTGTTTTGTTTTGTTTGTCTTGTCTTGTCTTGTTAATGTTGTTATGTTGTAAGATTTGGAGCGAGGGTAACGTTCCTACCCAGTGTTATGAGATGTGACTTCGCCTACTTTGTGGGTAAGATCCTCAGAGGTGATCAACTCCTTGTGATATTGTGACTTCGGTACCAAGAGTCTGGAATTGGGATTTGTATTCCTTTCTATGACTATTAGTGGAGCGGGGAGGCACGCCTACTTCATTGTTTTGATATGATTGTGGATTGTGGGCACGTTCCATCCTGTTGTTGTTACTTGTTGTCATGAATTGTTTTGGTAATTGCATCAGTTTGTTGAAAGTTATTTTTGATAATGTGGTATGTCGTAAACCTATGAATCTCGCTCAACTTTATGTTGACGTTTTAAGCATCATTTTCAGGTGAGCTTAATGGTGTTAAGATAGAGCGAAGTGGCTAGAAGAGAGCGTAGGATGCTTGGAGTTTCTTTATGCTTTCTGTTTGAATAAATGCGTTTGCATGAATTGTTTGGATTATGTTTTGCATATCATTTATTGACGAGACCTCTTTTTCATTAATAAAGACACCATTAGGTTTTGGGTATTGTTATGACACTTTGTGTCTTTGCTTTACTTTAGTTTTCATTTTAGTATTCTCTATATAGACACCATGTGTTGTGATGATATTCATTCTTGTTTACGCCTCGCGTTTCCGCCTTGGCGGGGTGTAAAACTATTCCCCCGAACCATGGACTTAAGTAGCCAGAAATTTCAACACTAAATAACTATAGACTACAGGGTAGGTTAAGGCGAAATGGTGTAACGATACATATAACATTGGGTAAAAACATAGACTGATTTAACAAGGGTGATGTAGGGGTATCTTGCACTAATAATAAGTGCAACAAAAAGGTTTATCATGGGAGGTCGACAAGTCAATGTACAAGTCGATAAACAGACACATATAGGCTATTTGGGTGATTTCCTAAGTGTCGTCTTCTTGAACTATCTATTCCTGCTAATCAATTAGGTCTCCAAATGATGTACAGTCCAAGTTCTAAAGTCTACAATACTACCGACACACTCAATATTTTGGTGGATTTTTGAATACTATGATGGAAATAGAATATTTGGCTTAAATCTCACCAAGTAATAATAAAGGGCAATGTGCATTCGGCAAAGATTAATTCTAGTTATTTAAGAAAAAATTGTCAAAAATTTTAAAATTGGCAAAACATACATCAAGTATTAATTCTACTCCCATCCCCCACTTGATTTGTACAATGTCCCTATAGTACCTTAAGGAAATGAAATAAAAAGGAAAGAGTAGAATTAAGAATAGAAACTCCCTAAGCATTGCTTTGAGATTTGAAATTTAGCAAAAATCTTTTAGATTATCTCCGTCTTCCCGCAAGCTCTTTATCCCCTGTGATCACAAAAACAAACCAAATCATAAAATCATTCTACAAGAATTATGAAGTGTATAGGAAATACAAACCTAACTCACTTTCGTAGGAATCACGTGTTAGGAATTATGCATTCCTGATTTAGTATCGCTAGTTATATTACTTAGTACCGCTAGTTGTAATTAGTACTGACAGTACAAAGTGTTAAGTACTGATCTGTTAGTTAGTACCATTAGTATAAAATAGTTAGTACCGTTTATGAGATATGCATGAGATATATTAGGAAAGGAAATGCATGATCTTTATACGCGTTTTGTAAAGCCCATTAGGGTTTCCTTAGTCTATAAAAGGAACCCTAGGCATAGTTAGTAGATATAGTTCTACACATATCATAGAGATCGAATAGTAATCATAGTTTGTCATCTGTAACCTAGGAAGATTCAAGGTTTAATATAAAAGTTCTTTTGTGATATTTTAATATTGTTCTTCTTAGCATTATTGATTAGATTCCGCATAATCAATAGTGTTTACTCAGTGTTTCATTATTGTTGCTTTAGAATTATCTAAAGGAGCAAACTCTTTGCAAGCTAAAGGTTAAGATCTATTCAGTAAAATGATCCAACAAGTGGTATCAGAGCCTGTGTGGAAACTCTGAATAAGAAGAACTCAATTGTAATATGGTTGAACAAGACATTCCTCCACCCACAATCACTGCAATGAAGATCCCTATCATCAGGAAGGGAGAGTACGATATTTGGAGCATGAGAATGCGACAATATATTTGTCATATAGACCATAACCTATGGGATGTTATTGTCAATAAAGATATAGAAGAAGAGCCTGCACCAACTGGAGAAACATCTGCTCCTCCTGCTCCTAAAACTGCCAAACAACTGGCTACTAGAAGGAATCAGGAAAGAGTTAAGAGCATCTTGCTTTTAGCAATACTTGATGAATACCTCCTCAAGTTTGACAATGTTGCAGATTCTAAATCACTCTGGGAGGCAATCAAATCTAGGTTTGGTGGTAATGTAGAATCCAAGAAGATGCAAAAAATGTTCTAAAACATCAGTTTGAAAATTTTTCTACTGCATCAAATGAAAATTTGGACAAGGCTTATGATAGGTTCTAAAAATAGATAAGTCAATTGGAGGTTCATGGTGCTCCAATATCAAAGGAAGATATTAACCATAAGTTCTTAAGAAGTCTTACTCCTTCATGGAATCAAATTGCACTAATCATGATAAATAAGCCAGACATTGATGAGATTGATATTGATGACCTTTACAACAATCTTAGGGTTTATGAAGATGAGTTGAAAAGGTCTTTAGGTTCCAACTTTGCTTCTCAGAATTTGGCTTTTCTCTCCTCTGAGAATACTAGCAGTACTAATGAAGTTAGTACTGCCAATGGAGATTTTAGGGTTAGTATTGCTGGTGGAATTAATCAAGTTCTATCTACTCCATGTGCTCATGATGTAGCTTACTCTTTCTTTGCACAACCAACAACCAGTCCTCAACTTGAGAATGAGGATTTTCAGTAAATGGATGGAGATGACTTAGAGGAATTAGATCTTCGATGGCTATATTGACTGTCAGAGTAAAGAAGTTCATTCAGAGGACATGAAGGAATTTGGACTTCAAAGAAAAACGACATGTTTCTCTTGATATGACAAAGATTAAGTGCTACAACTGTCACTGAAAAGGGCATTTTGCTAGAGAATGCAAATTCGGAAGGAATCAAGGGAGAAGATCTTATGGTGACAATGGCAGAAGTAATGCACCAATAAATGAATCTTCATCACAGGCACTGGTGGCTTAAGATGGTCTAGGAGGCTATGACTAGAGCAATGATTTTGAAGTACCCAAAAGGAATTGCTGAAAACATGCTAGTATGTATTGGTAAATTTGTTTTCCTCGTACACTTTATAATTCTTGATATGCCCGAGGATATCAAAGTGCCCTTGATCCTCGGAAGACCATTTTTGTCTATCGCCCATGCTATGATTGATGTTTTCAAAAGAAAGATTACTTTGAGAGTTGAGGAAGAGAAAATAATTTTTAAAAGTGTTAAACCTGCTAGTAGTTTAATTAAGAGGGTCTACATGCTAAGCTTAAGAGAAAGAATGGAACTTGATTTAGAAGCTAGGCTAATGGGAGAGACTTTAGTGTTAAATAGATCATTAGACCCTTTCTTTGAGGATTACATAGAACTAAACGATCTTAATGTACCATTAGAGCATAGAAGAAATCAAGTTGATGATTTAATGCCCACCATTGAGGAAGGTGAGGTAATTGAGAGCTAGGAATGATGCTAGAATTTTTGGATACCCTAGTTATTGCGACCATGATAAGAAGATCCATATGAATTATGCCTACAACTTGAAGTTCTCTTGAATAATAGGTTTTGAATTTTTACACGCTAATTTTTTCCAAATCTTATACGTAAATGTAATGTCCAAAAAGTTTCATAACTCTATAATAATGGACAAAATGGAATATAAGGGAAATAATGTAGTTGGAGCCTTAATGAACATACCTATCTTAGTTGGAACTTTCTCTATCTTAACAGATTTCGCAGTTTTAGAAAATATGGATGCTTATCGTGATGAAGGAATGCGCAATGTTATTTTTGGTGAACCATTTTTAAGAGAAGTTAGTATTAATGCAAAACGATTTGAAGGAATGATTATCATTGGTATGTGCTTAAATACACATACCCTTTACCTATTTAAACGAGCTAAAAAGACCAATAATGACCAATAATACATGAAAAATGCATTATATTTGTGTGTTTGGTCTATTGTGTCTCGCCGGTAACGGATATTGCAGAAAAGGAGAAAAACGAAGCAAAAAACAATAAAACCAGGCATGAGATTGGAAAGAGCGTGAAAAAGAGCAAAAGACCAAAGGCAAAGGCACATTTATCTTTAAACCCAGCCTAAATTCTTACAAGCTCATAACCCCGTTAGCCCTTTTAACCATAAATGTCTAAAAAGATTTACACCCTCAGTCCTAAAACTAACAATTCCCTAACAACACCCTTTAACCCTGTTAATATTCTAAACCTTATAACCTTACCCGGCCTAAACTAATTATAAAACTAAGCCCAATACCCATAACTCATCCAAATCCAATCCAATAATAAAAGGTCAAACACACAGTCAAATGGGATTTACTGTACATCCTGTTCACTCCCTCCTATTTTCACCATAACAACACCAGGGTAAATCACCCCAATCCCACGCTCTCACCTCTTCTAGAAGCTCTCCTGATCAAAAACATATGCAATGACATCACAAATGACACCCTGTCGATCCTAAGCACTCTGAATGGCTACAAATACGTGGAAGTGATCCTACGGCTAAAAAGATGGATTGATGATCAAGTTTTAAATCAAGGGTTGAGATAAGAAGAGGGGGAGCGTCCTTGGATCTATAATCATCTTTTCATGGCTATAAATAGGAGCTCTCCTCTTTTAAATTAATTGTACTTCCTTTTTATAAGCATTGTAACTCAGTTGTTTAATAAAATTACGTTTTGTTTCAATTCTTGTTGCTACCTTGCAATTCACTTTTATGTTTCAAATATGCTTCCAAATAATTAAATAAGCTGTCAATAAGCTCGTATCAGTCTCAAATTCTTATAAAAAGTTCAAATAAGCTTGTATAAGCTGTTGAACCTCTGGTTTGGTGAATTATACCTTGTCTTGTATAGAAATGGAACTTAAGCTTTTGGAAGATAAACTAGCATTAGAAGAGCTTATGGTTTTTTAGATTGCTTATTCAATAAGCTAGGTAGGTTAGAGCTTAATAGGTTTATGTTTATCCCTGTTTAGTGCAAGGGAATAAGGTACAATTTCTTTTAACTTTAGCTTTAAACTATTTTGCTTATTTTCTACTTATCTTAGTTTATTAGTGCTTATTCCTGCTTATTTGTTCTTAATTTAGTTCTATTATGCTTATTTAGTCTTTAAGTAGCTTATTGAGTTTAAGTAGTTCATTTGCCTTAGCTTTTCATTAAAAATGCCTTAAAAGCCTTTTTATTAACTTAATTCTGTTAAGCTGATTATTGTGCTTATTTGTGCTTAATCTCTGTTAGATTGTGCTTGTTTGTTTTTTATTAGCTTAATCCTATATCAACTAGTGTAAGTTTGAGCTTAAATTCATATATGTGTTGCTTAAAATTGGAAAACAACTTTTTAAAGGGGAGTTTGGATCTAACAGTACTAACATAAGTTAGTACTGTTAGACCATTTTTGTCACTTAAATCCAATTTCATAAGCTCAAACTTAGTCTTAGAGTTAGTTTAATTCAGTTTTTAAAGGTTCAATTTCAAGTTGTAGGGTCTTAGCAACTCTGGTTTAAAATCTATGGTATTTTAGTTCTATAATTTAGCTTCTTTTGATTAGATCTTGTTATGGTGCTTATTGGTATCAATTTCATGCTTGTTAATGGTTTGAAATGCAGTAGAATTGAGCTAATATAAGTGTGCTTTTGTTCTTTGGTTTAAGTCATTTTTGTCATAGTTCTCAAATGTATTTTCTAAGTTCAAAGTCCATTTTTCTTAATCAAATCTAGCTTAGTTATAGCATGTTTTAAGGTTTGATTTTCATTACATAAGCTCTCTAGAGTATAAGCTTAATCTGTTTAAGCTTGTTTGTGCATCAAGTCATCTTTTAGTAGCTTATTTTCTGGTCTGCTAATTAGCCCTTTAGTTTGTTTTAGCTTATTTGCTTTTCACATTGGCTTTTTAAGTTCTAAATCACAAAACAGTTAGCTCATAAGCCATTAAGTGTTAGTTAAGCTTTTCTATCATCTTTAAGTGCTTATATTGTGCTTATTATTAAGTTTCAAAAAAAGTCTTAGTTATAGAATTTGCTTATTTTCATGTGTTCTTTCAGTTTTTCTAAAAAGATTTCAAAAATTTTAAAAAATAGAAAGGGAAGCCACAGGTTCGAACCTGTGACCTCCCCCTCCACACACAATCACACTTATAACACACACTCTTAACCACTCGCCTTTGGGAATTTTTCATACATGTGTTGCATAATTAATTACTTATAGTCACTTTTGTGTTTAGCTTATTCGAGCTTATTTGTCCATTATCTGCTTATTCTTTTAGCAATTTTTCCAGCTTACATTTTTCTTAGATTTTACTTGGTCTTAAGCACTTTTCATAATTTTTCTAGAAATTTTATGATTAGTTTAGTATTTTTAATTAATTTTATAGACTAAATCCGTTTTTAATTCATAATAAATAAAATAAAAACCAAAAAAATATATTTCTTTTTCTGAAAATTATTTTAAGTCATTTAGGATTTATAAAAATTAAATTTGCATTTGTAGGACTTAAATTTGAGTGAGTTGCTTAAATGTCACGTTTATTAAATTCCCGTTAACGTTTTCTTGTTTTAATTTTTAATTACTTTAATTGGTGATTGTCTTTGCTTGTTTTTGCATTTATCTTTTTAGAAATAGGAAACCAAATCAAAACTTTGAAACCATTCAAATCACGCAATCACGGACTTAACCGATTCTCAATTTGCGCTTCGTCGGGATACGACTCGGGAAGGTTTTGAATTTTACTTTGGATAAAAGTAATCTTCTAGAATCCCGATAGAAAATACTTACTATACTATAATTGTTTACATCCTTATATACTTATATTATATATAGTATGTTTGGGCGGAATCAATCATTCACAATGGTAATGAAGAAGTTACTTACCAAATGGTGCGATCACATCTAAGATTTAAACACCACACTAATGAACAATGTAACAATATCCCACCATTACTAAAGGTAAGTGAAGAAGATAAGATGAATGGAATCTTGCACTCATACCAAAAACTTAAAGGATTCTACAAATGAGTCTTGAACTTAGGGCCCGAATATGTCCAAGATGCGAAGATGAATGAATGGCTCACACGCGGGCACATAAGCGTGCATGAGATGGAATGAAAAGATGCTGGAAGAAAAGTCTAACTTAAAGACTAGCTGAAACAAAAGTGCTTCTCGAGACACATCCCGGATTGTTATTTATTTTTATCGAGTCTGTCTTCCCAGACATCAATACGGCGTATCCGCTCCATACCATACAGCGTATTGAATGTCTGGACGTTATCAGTCCTTTATTTTTATGCACTTTAAACATTATTGTCAGTTCTTGATACGGCGTATTCAACAGATTGACTCGTATTAAAATACTTTTTACAGGTTTCGCAATACGGCGTATTCCAGTTTATGGATATGGCATATCGGTTTCCTGTACAGTTTATTTAGTTTAGTTTAAATTAACCGTAGGTACCAATATAGGATTTTGCATGTTTTTCCTATAATTTACACAAGACCTCGCTGAAAGAAAAGAAATCGACAATGTTGGTGGAGAATCTACGATCTGGAAATTTTGAAGTGTTGGAGTCTTGAAACCTCAAGACGGCTGTTCAACACAAGATCTTGCTCAATAAATCTACATGGAGAATCAAACAAGCAAAATATCAAGGGAGTTTCTCATTCTAATTCTTTTTAATTCCAGTTTTTAATGTTTTATCTATACAAAGAGGACGTTGTATAATTCAAGTGAGGGGATGGTAATTAGAATGATACTTGTCTAATTTTTCACATAAAATGCTTAAATTATGCTTAAATTTAAAAAAAAATCAAGCATACTTTTGTGAAATTACTTAATACATTACCTGCATACAATAACCCTTGATAGACATTGTAAAGATTTAACCTCATCCGTTTCTAAATGTTTACCCAAATTCCATAAAATATGAGTGTGTCGGTGATGTTGTAGACTTTAGAACTTGGCTTGGTATATCTATTCGAGACCACAATAATGAGTACTATGGATTTAGATGCAGTATCTTATTTAAATTGGTAAATTTTTAGGATTACACCCAAAAAGCCTATTCATGTTGTTTTATTAACTAACTACACTGGTTAGTTAAATCCCCGTATAAACCCTTTGTTTACTCTCATCTTAAGAGTAAGATACCTCAAGAACAACCCGTAGAGCCAATCCTTTAGGAATTACACCAACTATTTGTTTCGTTACACCTTAGCCTACCCTGTTAGATTATGTCCATTTATCAGTTGCTAGTTGCTTAAAGTGTAAAGTATGTATTTCCCGAGCCTTGTGTCAATTTTCTATCTTTGGTACGGTTGGGAAGAAATTTGCACATTGCAAATGGAAATGTATAAAACAGTCAAAACTCATGTATTTTTACTACCGACGCAATTATTGGTACGTCCAAAGAATGAAGAATTACCGAAGGAATTATCCGAAGTTATTATGATCGTGAAGATGGTGAAATTACATCGAGTTTTGTAGTATAGTGTTAGCAAAAAAATCAAAAAAATAAGAAAAATCGCAACAAAAAAGAGAAGGAAAGTTTGGAGATAATCGCAAGAGATTAGACCGAAGGAATTATATGAAAGATCGATTATTCATTGATACATCTAAAATTCAACGATGTAGAGTATTAGGAAGTTGACCATTACGGGAATGCCAACTTAGGTTGTTGTTTTTTATCAATGATCAAGACGTTTGTAAATAGTTGTGTCTTTATCATGGTAACGGTCGGGAAAAAGTGTCTAGCAACTTATATTTTAGACCTAGTCTATTTGTTTCGTAATTTTTGTTTAACAACAATTTAATTCCCTTTCCTAATCCTTAACCATGGGTTTTACGCGAATGAGGATGTGATCGAGCATGCATGTCTATTCCATCGTTACGGCCATGTATGCATGTGCCAGCTGCCTTGTTGGTTTATTACTATTGGTGAAAGTTTGAATATCCATACCCTATATTACTCTACTAGTCCTACTCTTTAGCTTATTCGAGGTGGGAGTGAGCAGTCACATGTGTCTATCCCGTCGTTATGGGTGTGTATGTGTGGTCTTTGTCTCCCTCCTGGAATATTGGTATCAATAAAGATTATTTAGAGTAATCAACCCTAAGCCTTATAATAAAAACCTATTTTACCTTTATAAACTTGTTAATCCTTAGCTCTAGTGGTGGAGATATGTATCCTTGCCAAGCCTATAATAGAATACTCGTCATGACCTAGCGATTGAGCAAATTAGTTACATGTTACCTCATAGATTACTTGAGTGATTTGAGTGTTTTCGTCTTCCTATTTCATGAGGTGTTTGGTTGTGTACTTGTAATAGATCAAATAAATGCTTAAACGGAAAAATACTTAGGGGTACATTTTTATAAACTTCTAAGGCTACTTGAGGACAAGTAGGATTCAAGTGGAGGGATATTTGATGATATCAAATAACATCTATTTTATAGCATCATCAATCCCATGTAATTAAGCCATTTTGTATAATTATTGCAAAGAATTGTTACTTAATCATTTATATTTGAGAATTGAAGTAATTATGGAGTACTTGGTGAAGATTGACTAAAAGGAATGCATTATAAAGCTTAAACAAAGATATTTTGAAGATTACTGTTCTGAAGACCGATACGTCGTATCCATCAAGGAAGATACGACGTATTTATGCCTGCACTCACAAAAGACCACAAAGGAAACAAGATCCAATATGACGTATCTAGAAGAAGGCAATACACCATATTCACACTATATGGGAATAAAATATTCTAGAAGATATCAAATGTGGTCCCTACTCTAAGAAACCCCCAATATGCCGTATCCAAGACATTGGATACACCGTATTGAGCTAACTCTAGACCCTATAAATAGAAAAATCAAAAATGAGTTTAAGTGTACTGAATCATATTCTCGATACCTAAACCATAAAAGTCGATTTTTAAAGGAGAAAAATAGCAGAAGAGGTTAAGCAATGCGATTCATTCCATAGGTGACAATGTGTAATTTCTTATACTCTTGTAATAGTTCAGTTTTTGGTATCATTCGTTAACTCGGTTAGTTTACCTTGGCTAAATCATTGCTTTTGTATTAATTATGATGTTTGAAGGCTAATACCTTCGGTTATTAGCCATTGTTATGAAGATCTTAATGTTTGGTTTGTATATCTTGATTTATTAATTTATCATTGAATTGCTTGTTTATGTTTATCATCATACTTGTTTACGTGCTTTTGTATGCTACCTATCATTTAACTGGATCTAGTGATACGGACCAAGTAATCTAGATGTCTGGATAGCTCTCTATATAGTAATTTATACATCTATATCAATAGGATCATAATTAACGACCTATCTTCACCCTTTGATTGTGAGCTTAGTTAGGCCATAAGGTGACCTTGGTATCAATGAGTACGTTCTAATCAATTGGTAAGGACTTAGTTAGTGGACTACTAGTGTATGAAGAGCCGTTAAGCAGTAAGTAGGTAAAGTCTTTATGAGCTGGGTTTAACAAGATCACCATTGCCTTAATCCCTAAGACATATTATAATCAGCAAATAAGGATGCTTTATACGGATGCATTTAATTGTGACAGGAATCTACGTGTCTAGGTCGTAGAAAGAAGTAACGCCTAAGTCTTAAGAATGATATGCCGCTTTGAGATAAGTAATCATTGCATTAATAAACAAACCAACGTTCTGATTAGATTAATAATGGTTAATACAGTTTTCTTATATTTGGCCAGACCGCTCTTTTATCTTCTGTTAATTTGCTTGCGTGTGTTTTAGTGTCATGAATTACTTTTAGTCACCAACAAACCCGTGCCAGTCTCTCAAACTGAAAACCCCTTTATCTATTAGATTTAGGATTAACATAGGTTTAGCATAGGTTTAGTATAGATTAGACTAACTTAGATTAGAAAAACCAAAGTATTAATAAATTGAAAGTGTTCCTCACTCCAAGTGTTTGACACCCTACTTACCACGAAACTCCCACTGATCGGGTACATTGCCTGTTAAAGTGTTGTTTTTGGTTAAGTCGGCAAAATATAAATTTAAAACTTGAATCTTAATTTAACACCACACAACGACACAATCAGAAGTCAATCTCTAGCTCAACTTTAGTTTTATGTAGATAATCCATTCTTGTCTTAATTTACCCATAGATGGTGGACCATCCAGCTCCTTTTCTGTTTGGACAAGCCTGCATTACCTCTCTCTATTCACTAAGGTACAAGTCACTACTTTAAAGTCAGGGATGATTTCATTGGTTCCATCCTACCTATATACTTTTAGTGTGATGGGGCATTTTCTTGTAAAAACATCACAGTTTATGATTCTTGACTACACCCTTCTGTTCAGCATTTTGTCACAGTCTTTGTCATACTGCAACTTGGCTTTATAAAATCCTTTCACAACATCGATACCTAAAAGATAAACCAGCTCTTCTTTTCCCAACTCCACTTCTTGTTTGGCCAAATCAGCTTTGACTGATTCCTCGATCCTCTTTTGTTCTTTGATTTATTTAGATGTTAAATGGATGTGATCACCTCCTTTAGTAACAAAATCAAATTTCTTTATTTTCTTCTTCTTGGAGGATTCACCCATGGGACCAGTCAAATTGGCTTCATTTGATTCACTTTTAGTATCTTCTTCTTCAGCATTCTTTTGAAGACATAGCTTTCTTACCCTTGTCTTTCTTGATTAGCTCCCCCTCAGGTTGAGGAGAGCTCTTTAGGGGACTGGAGAGGAAAGGAGATTGGAATTGTGTTGTTGTGGGTTTTGGTGGTTTGTTCAGGTTTGCCTTTTCAGCATCTTTTTTAGTTATGTATTCAATAGTTGAGTGATTATTGCTTGTTTTGTGTTCTTCTCCCCCTCAGTAAGGTGAGTGCTAGCTTGGCCTATTAAAGGGACACCTTAGTCACTAGCTTTTTGTGTTGCATGCTCAACAGCTTGTGCAAACCTGTCCAAGGCTTTAGTTACCTTGTTAAGAAGACTTGGAAATGCATCCAGATCTTGATTTTAGCCTGAACACTTGAGACTTGGACTGGTACATATAGAAACTCAGATGGAAGTTCCTACTAAAGCATCTTCAGCTTAGCTAATTGAGTGGTAAGACTTGAGATAGTTGAACTAAATTGTTCCAGCTTGGATGGAATTTCTTTCAAATCCCCTGGCAACTCAATCTACAGCTCATGGACATGCTTCTTCAACTTTTTAATCTCCCTAGTTAAATCATTAAACTTGGAGGGGAGCTCTTTTATCTTAGTTGATAATGAGCTACTAAAATCATGAGAGGATAAAAGTTTTAACAGTTCAGGTGAGAGGGATTTTACTAGAAGCTCAATGAGTTGTTCCATATTTGGATATGTTGGTTGAGCTGAAAGAAGGGATATTTCAACTTTAGCTTTGATCTTTTCCTTCTTTAACTTTGAGTTCTGAGACTGAAGGAGAAGTACTTGATTGGTCAGCACTTGGAGTTGAATGTAACTTAGAGATGAAGGATGAGAAGCTGAAGCATCTTTAGTTTCTTTTGGTTCTTCAGGCTAAACTTTTTTAGCATGAACCTCTTCCTTTTCTTCATCTTCAACAATGATTGGTTGATCATCTTCAAGTGAGTCCAAGTTTATAAAACCAACATCCAAATTTAGGACCAGCTTAGATAGATCCTCTAGCTTAATTTCCTTCTTTGTATCATCAGAACTAGAGAGGTTAGGAGATGTGTTGAATTCTTCCTCAACATATTCAATCTCCTTTTCAATATAGCTAGCCCCCTTTCCAGTTGCTGGTTTTTTTGGACAGTGTCTAACCCTTTACTAGCAGATTTGGTTTTGTCTACAAGAACATATGGGTCAATACCTACAAATATATGATCAAATGAAATAGTTTTGGTTCCTTTAACAATACCTTGTTGTTGAGATACTGAATCATTAGGATTAGTTTTTCCTGGATCAGCTTCAGCTGTGGAAGTTGCTGAAGCATCATGCCCTACTGCAGACTTAGAGTGTAGAATAGTAGAAGCTAAATATACAGGCTTTGTTAATGATGCTGACACTACACTACTGAGCTAAGGGTTGTCCCATTCTTCAATAGTGACCCCTAAAGATGTTAGGCCACATGTTGCTTGTTGGACCTCTGTATGCATTCCAGCAACCACATGTGTGGAAGCTGGAGGTTGGCTTGGGTTTGTGTCCTTGGCTGAATTAGACTGAGTTTCTTTTATTGAATGGCCAGTTTGGGATCCAATGTCCCTTTTTGAGTAGGATACACCTTTGGCAACCTTTATCTTGGATTGAGGATGGTTATATAAAACTAGAATTTGCTTCTTCCTTCGTCCAGACTTAGATCTAGGCTTTGTGCCTTGGGTAACCTTTTGCTAAGCTTTTGAGGAGGTTTTGGGATCTTTGAATGCCACAGGCTTATCTACATTGCAAATAGCCAACATGTGGGGGGAGCGGGGAGTTCCTTCAGGTTGGTTTTTCTTTAGTGCCTAGTTGTGAATGCTGAAGACTTGAGTGAGGTTGAGTGTAACATTATCATTTCCATACCCCTCTATCTTGTGCTCCAGCAGTAAGGATAAAAACCAAGGATAAGAGACAACCTTTTCTCTAGTCTTCTTGTTTAGCTTATTAATAATATATTCCCAAATTAGCCTAACATAATCTATATCAACCTTATTTATGAGACAATAAAGGATAGTGGCATCTTTGTTTGGGATTTGATCAAATCCCCTAGTTTTACCCCCTAGACACTGAATGATTTAAGCCATTACTAACCTCCACCTAGGAGGAAGAAGACTCTTTTTGAGAGTACCTTTGCCTCTTATTGCCTCCCCATATCCTATAGTAGGAAACCGCTACCTAACTGTTTTAATAGTTAGTGGTTCAGTATACTCACTTAAGTGGGATAAGTAATTTGCCCCAATGGCATTCCTAAATATAGTGACACCTACTTCCCTAAAGATACCCCCTATGGGAGTTGAAAACCAAACATTTGGCAGTGTACTAGAACTCAAACAAATACTCCTTGTACTTGTTGGGTAATCTTGTGATGCCTCTCTTAGACAACATTTAGGATTGAAGTCTGAGACAGCATTAAAGTAGTCTGCATTTGTATGTGGAGGGTATAGAAGAGCCACTTCATTGTTGGTTTTGAAAGTAATTTCATCAATGTTGAAATCAACTTATGTAATAGGCTCAAAATGAATGGGGCTCTCTGGTTGATCTTGTTATGGGATTTGTTCTTGTGTTGATGATTCTGCCATTTTTTGTTGAGTTAGGGTTTAAAGGTTTGATTTGTTTTGATTGTTTTAGTGTGTGTTTTTTTATAAGAGAGGTTTGTTTGTAAAAAGTGAATTGTAAAAGAGTGATGTTTGGGTTTGTAATATCTGTGATTGTTTTTTAAAAAAATTCAAAAAATATTATATCTACTTTTGAAAGATATAAGAATTTTAAGAGGTTTTTTAGGGTTTTATTTGCACGAGTGCTAAACTTTGCATTTAATAAAAGTTATCAAAAGTGCTTTCTGACACCTAGAACAATAAACAGCTGTATGTTCGATTGTAAAAGTAGGTGAGAGAAGGTGAGGTCATGTTATCGTTTAGATATCCTTTTTTAATAATTAAAATTAAATAATTTCTTACATAAGCAATTATTTAGAGAAAATTATATTAATTTTGAAAATCACTTTTACTTTTAAAACTGACCCTTGATTGATGTTTTGAAAGGGCTGAACTAGGTTGGTGTTAAGTTATGCTGAACTAATTAAAATCTTTATCAACACTAATACTCCAGCGAAGGCGACAAAACTACACATACTCATGAAAATCCATGACTGAGACACTAGTGATTGCTTAGTTACTTCACTTGAGAAAGCTAAAGAGTTAGATCAAAACTATAGTGTAATCTTTATCAACACCAATGTTCCAGCGAAGGTGACAAAATCACATATGCTCAGTCAAATCCATGAGTGAGACACATATGATTGCTCACTTACTTCACTCGAGAAAGTTGAAGAATAAGATGTGGTCAAGGTGTAAAAACTATACTAAAGAAAGTAAATCAGTTTTGTTCAGTTTTTGATGTTCACCAATACCAATGCTCCAGAAAAGGTGACAAAACCACATATGCTCAATCAAATCCATGAGTGAGACACAAGTGATTGCTTAGTTACTTAACTTAAGCAAGCTAAAGGTTAATAAGCAAAAACTAAACTGACACTTAACAATTAAAATTTATGTTTAGTTTTGGTGGAAATGCTGAACCTTTAGTTTTCTTCAATCAGTTTTGAAGGGTCAGGTTTTGTATCATCAAGGTTCAGCATACCTAGTTCAACAATCAATCATTTGAAAGTTGGTTTATCTAGAGGCTTGGTGAAGATATCAGCAAGTTGATATTGAGTGGGAATGAAATGTAATTCAATGTCCCATTTTAAGATATGATCTCGGATAAAGTGATATCTGATATCAATATGCTTTGTTCTTAAGTGCAGAACTAGAGTGTTTAAGATTGCAATAGCACTTGTGTTATCACAAAAAATGGGTACCTCTCATAAATGATGTCATAGTCAGTGAGTTAACTTTTCATCTAGAGAATATTGGCACAACATCAAGCAGTAACTACATATTCAGCTTTAGCTGAATACATAGCTACCGATTGCTGCTTTTTAGCACTCTAGCACACAAGTTTGCCTCCTAGCAACTAAAAAGCACTTGAAATGCTTTTCTTATCCATGTTGCATCCAGCATAGTTAGAGTCTAAGTATCCTTTTAGGATAAAACATAAACATTTTGGATATCAAAGACTAAGACTAGAAGTAACTTTCAGGTACCTGAAAATTCTCTTTACAACAATAAGGTAGGATTCTTTAGGATTTGCTTGATATCTTGCACAAAGACAAGTTAAGAATTGAATGTCATGTCTGCTTGCAGTTAAGTACATTCGTGAACCAATCATACCTATGTACTATGTCTCATTTATAGATTTGCCATTGAGATCAGGTCCTAAGTTATTAGGGGGTACCATTGGAGTTTTCAGTGATGAGCCATTTATGTCATACTTCTTCAGCAGATCCTTGACATATTTTTCTTCGTTGATTGAAATGCCTCTTTCAGATTGTTTAATCTAAAATCCAAGGAAATAAGTGAGGACACTTATCATGCTTATTTTATAATTTTGAGTCATCAGTTTGGCAAACTGTTTGCATAATTTTATGCTGGTTGACCTAAAAATATATCATCAACATAGATTTGAACCGAAATCACATTAGTTTGGGTTTTGTAGACAAATAATGTATTGTTTATATTACATCTCTCAAACTTATGTTCTATGAGGAAGGTTAAGATGGTTTCATACCATGCTCTTGGATCTTGTTTAAGTCCATAAAGGGCTTTGTCTAATTTGCAGACATGGCTGACATAAACTTCTTCTTTCAATTTTCCATTTAGGAAAGCACTTTTCACATCCGTTTGATAGATTGTGAAGTTCATGTAAGTGGCAAAGGCAAGAAAGATCCGTATTACTTCAAGTCTTGAAATTGGAGCGAAGGTTTCATCATAGTCTATGCCTTCTTGTTGATTGTAGCCTTGAGCTATAAGCCTTGCCTTATTTTTTATTACAATGCCAATTTCATCCCTTTTATTTTTGAATATCCATTTAGAGCCAATTATGGTTTTACTATAAGGTGCAATAACCAGAGTCCAGACTTTGTTTCTGACAAATTTGTTTAGTTCCTCTTGATGGCATCAACCCATCTAGGATGCTTAAGTGCTTCAGAGACCTTTTTAGGTTCTTCTTCAGATAGAAAATCTACAAATAGACATTCATGAGCTGAACCAGCACTAAGTTCCTTAGCCATGGCCCTAATAAGCATTCCAGTTCATGGATTACCTATTATGTTAACCAGCTTAATATGTTTTTCCTAAGACTATATGTCTTGAAGAGCTAGAGAGGCCATGGATGGGATGGATGAGGGAGATTCAGTTTGGATTGATGAAACTGCATTTGGTGCTGAAGTATCCTCAGATGGAGAGGATAAAGGTTCAGTAATCTGAACATCTTTAGTGTTTGAGAGGTTATTAATGATATGATTATCATTGTTGTGATTTAAGTGTTCGGATTGATCATTATTTAAGATTTCATTAGCTTAAATAGGATGATCATTTTGATCCATTAGATCATTTTGATCCAATTAATCAGTTTGATCATCTTGATCATGATCAAGAGAAGCATCAGCTTCAGTGCCAATAGGTTTAGGTTTCTCATAGGGTTCTATACCATTACAAATGCTACTTTTGTGAAAACTATACCATTATATTTTATAGAACCATATCCTTTAATGGTTCATGTAGAGTCATCTCTAAACACTACCTTAGGCCCTAATTGTTCCATATATTTATGCAGATAGCTTTAGACACCAGTCATGTGCCTTGAGCATCCATTATCTAGGTACCAGATGGGCTTCCTAATGTCACACTACACAAATAAGTTTAAAATGGTTAGTTTTTTGCTTAGAAACCTACCTCTTAGTGGGAGTCTTTAATCTAGTAGTATTTGATGATTCAACCTCTTGGCTTGGAATACTTCACCTTTCTTAGCTTGAAGTGCTTCACCTCTCCTAAACTACTCAATGTCATTGTGATCAGTTGTGGTATGAACTGTGCCATCATAAGTTTCACAATTTTTTATGACAAGTTGAGGGTTTCTTGGTTTGATTCCTCTTCTTAAAGAAATGACCCTATCATGACCATGTGTATCATGGTCATAACTTCCATAGATTTCACATTCAGGATAGTTAACACAATCATCATATTGATGGTCACTAAACCCACAATGTTTGCATGGTAGAAAGGGTTTCAGAGGTCTTGAGGTTTTAGATCTAGAAGAAGATCCACCTTGATTTTTAAGATGCTGAGACATGTTCATGGTGTTCATGTATTTAGCTGGGAGGATTCTACCAGTGTCATGATTAGGAAAAATAAATCCTTCAGCTTTAGATAACCAAGGTCTTTCAGCATATGGAATGAACACTTTTGTGTCATCAACTGAAGATTTTACAAAGACTAAGTCTTTTTACCCAGAACTGGAGGGATCTTTAGTGAGATGATCAACTTGCAAAAAAAATTTCTTTTGATTAGGAATTTCTTCACTGATACACTGATTAACTTTGTTAAAACTGTTTAGCCATGTTTTAATAATTGTTGTAAGCTCTTCCAGTTCTTTTCTTAAGTTTTGATTCTCTTTGAGAATTTCAGTGTTCACATGCTACATTATAAGAAAATCAAGTTTTGCTTGTTTTAAGACTAACAACTATTCTTTGCATGTATTTAGCTCTTGAACAAGATCTCTATGTTTTGACAAAAGATTATTTCTTTGCTCTTCAACATAATTAAGATCGATACATAAATAATCAAGAAAGGTCTTTCTATCATCATTATCTTCTATTTCAAGAAGAGTGTGTACCTTTCTCATCGAGATCTTTACTCATTCACTATTTCTGGCACTTTCTTTGCCAACGGTAGTATTTTCATCATCATCAAGTGCCATGAGAACTTTTAGTTTAACCATTTCATTGTCATCTGATGACACTTCTTCTTTATCCCATTCATAAGCTTCAACAACAAGACCTTTGTTCTTGACCATTGATGATTTGGGTGCTGAAGTGCTTGAACTGAGGAGTGTTAGCTTAGCCTTTACCTTGTTGTATTTAGCCTCAAAGTCTTTTGTAGGCCTCAGCTTATGTTTTTGTTTGGAGGAACTGAAGAATCTTGGTTGAGCGTTGTTTTGAAAAGATGGTGAGTATGAAGGAACTGAAGTTTTTGAGAAGCAATCTTTTGCAAAGTGACCATTCCTACCACATTTGTGGCATTTTGTTTCATCAGTTGCCTTTGCTCTACTAAACCTTTGAGACTCCTTTTTGAAAAACCTCTTAGACTTAGCCAAGATAGATCTTTCTTGAAACTCCTCTTCTAGGTTATTCAAGTATTCTTGATTGTCTCTTGTGTCCTCTTCATCATCAGGACTATCTTGAAAGTCCTAGACAATAGAGGTTGAAAAGAAGGCAGTCGGCAAGGGGGTTGCAGTGGCAAGATATTTTTTATTTTTAGTCTTATAAATACTATCAATTAGGTTTTCTTCATATTTGAGTTTACCGAATAGAGAAGCAAGTTCAGATTCCTTAACATGGTTAGTGTTTCTGAGACTTTGGCAAAAACTTAGCCACTTCTTTGGTAACCCATTGATGAAACTAGTATTTATCTCAAGATTTGAAATTTTGATGCCATCATTTACTAGCTCATTCATTAAAGCTTTATATTTGGTGAAAGTTTTTGTTTATTGTTTCACTTTCTTTGAATTTGAAGGTGTTGTAACACAGCTTCAGGTCCATGACCCTACTTTCTTTCACATCAGAGAGGACCTCATAATATAGTATTAGGTCATCCCAGGTAGATTTAGCTATCAAACAGTTGATGACATAGTTCATTTGGTCCTTTGGAAGGACAGACATGACGAGACTTTTGAGTCGCTGGTCTAAGTTAGAAGCCTTTCTCTTGTCACCTGTCCATTGTCCTTAAGGTTTTCTTTGACTAGCTGTCATAGCAATATATGGACCATTCTTAATGATGTTTTTGAATTGAGGTTCAATGCCTATTATATGGAACATGAACCTCTTCTACCAATTGGTGAAAATTTTCACCTTTAGTACCTGAGCAGCATTTAACTGGCAACCCCTATATTCAAGAGTCTGTGCTACTTTTGCTGCCATTTTTAATAGATCTTGATTTAAAAGTCTTTTGAGCAGTTATATAAAAACTTTTGAAAAGGTTTTACAAATCAAACCGCTCTGATACCACTTCTTGGTCCCCTTGAATGTGATATTAGGTTTATCAAGTTAAACTAATCACATTCCATGGCAACAAAATGAGTTTTAAACAGATATATGTAAACAATATAATGAACAAGTTTAAAACATACAGAAGTAACTTTTTAACGCATAGTGATGAGGTTTCATTTTATACACTTTTTCGGGGTCGTTTAACCCTTTAAATCATGCATTTATGCCCAAAATAGGTACTTATTCATTCTTTTTTAGGTATTTCGCATTTGGAAGACATTTGGAAGAATTACACGTGACTTGGGCTCATTTGGAGAAGAAACAGACAAGACTACAGACCTACACTAACATTGCTCAAGAATTTCTCTATAGTGGCTAGAGACGGCGTCACCAATATAACGTGACGCCGTCACAATGAAGACCAAGACGGTATCACTGGATCTCATGACGGCGTCAGAATATACGACCCAGCCCATTTTCTAGAATATTCTCTTTAATGACGGCATCACGATTAAAACGCGACGCCGTCACAACAATTTTCCTATATATACAAACCCGAAATTAGGGTTTTGAGTGTGTAACTTTATAATAAAAAGAGGGTACGAACCCTAGTTCATTTAGCAGCTGTTAGGGATGATTTTAGGGCCTAAAAACCCTATTGTACTTCCTCCAACTTATGTTTTAATCAAGTAAGGTTTATTTAATCATTCAATATGTCTATGTGTTGTTTGATTCATCTATGTTCTTGCTTTATTAACATGCTAGGCTAAGCCTCCTATTGTGTTTATTTATGATTGAATGAAACCTAAAATGCATATCTTAGTGGTGTTGCTTCTTGTGATGGATGTGCATGTTAGGTCTTAGAAAACCAGCTTTTGTCTGCATCGCTGTTGATATGTCTAGGAAAACATGATTGTGTAGAAAGGATACCATCGGGTAATAGTATTCATACTACCTTGCCCCCTAATATGGTTGATCCACTCTTAATATATTACACATGCACTTAATGTACTCCTAGGGGCCTTGTAATAGTCTTCATACTACCTTACTTGTGCGTTGCTCTAGCGGAATACTAAGTAGACGGTGGGTTCGTGTAATTCGTTCATGACTTAGGAAATAGTGACACAGATCATCAAAAGGGTGACAAAGCAACAACACTAGGAGAAGCAATATAGGGAGTAATACATGATTAAATAAACACAGTCTTTTATCTTATTATTATCACCAGTAGTTTAGATTGTCATTTAGTTTAAATAGCTAAAACCAAACCACCTCTCAAACATATGATTTACTGCTTTCATAAAATATAAAAACACAAAAAATATTCTTCTTTCAACCTTTAGAATTCTGTTAGACCGTGATCAAACCTTCCTAACCTATTCCCCGAGTGAATGATAACAACCCCCGAGTCTTGCCTATACTACTTCTACAACAATTAGGTGCTATGCCTCGGGAGTTGTAAAACTTCATGTAGAAGTCCTACAACGACCGCATCAAGTTTTTGGCGCCACCGCTTGGGGAATAGTTAGGTTCTGATTATAGTTTAGCTTAGTTCTACTCACTTGAATCCTTTCAAGTGAGAATTTAATTTCCGCATATTACCTTTTTTGTAGTCTATCTTTTCTTTATGCTATTTGTTTCGTAACTCATTCTCGTCAACCACCATGGGAGACGAGAATCCTATCCATACTCTAGGATACTACTCCAAACCAAGCCATAAGGGCTATAGGAATACCATTGAGCTCCCCTAGGGAACAACGTGGTACCTCTTTGATCCGACACCATCCGGTTGGTGTAAAACGGATGCTCATTCCACGGACTTCGGTCCGAGGATCCAAACCAACACCTTAAGGATTTTCTTAAACTTGTGGACTCACTTGACCTTGACAGTGAAAATAGGGAAAAAAGCGCCTACGTTTATTTCAATTTTCCCTACGATCAAGCTAACAATTGGCTTGAACGCCTTCCAGCAGGATCCATCACCACATGGGAGGATCTTACTACCCGATTCCTTGCTTAATTCTTTCCACCGTGAAGGACCGCAAAACTCCGCAACGATATCCAGATGTTCCAACAACATCATGGAGAATCTCTATCTGAAGCATGGACTTGTTTCAAGGACTTAATCCGAAAAGTCCCTCACTATGGAAATGATATTTGGCTTCAATTGCAAATATTTTACAACCACATTGATCACACCCTTAAACATACCATAGACTATGCCGCTGGAGGCTGGCTAAGTATTATAAGTGTGGAAAAAGCTTGAGCCACTATCGAGGAGTTAGCATGATATAAGGATGAGGGGTAGAACGACCTCGTCACCCCGGGAGAAGGGAGCTCGACTACGAAAACCCCAACATTAAATAGTTACTAGGGGTCATGGAATGTAAAGTTGATACACTCATAAAGGAAGCAATCTCGCTAATGGGAAGAAGCAAAAGCGTATTTGGAATGACAAGCAACACAGTGTATCAACTACCCTTAGAACCATCTTGACAAGAGGAATTCGAGAATCGTGTGATGAATTTCATTGTTGATCAAGAAGAGAAAGTTAAGCAACTAGAAGAGTACATGGATGTAATTAGAAGTGATTTCATGAAACTCTCTTTAGAGGTTGTAGGGAAATTAAAGGAAGAAATATGGATGGAAAAAAATAGAGTCAAGAAGATCGAGAAGATCACAAGGTATCTAGACACTGAGGATCTGGAACCCATCAATGATTGTAAATTTTCAGAAACACTTACGAAAAAGGCAACCTTCCATACACTAAAAATTGTCTCACCAAAGTCACTCTATGTCAAACATGTCCACACAATCTTCCCTAACCCACCTCTTGTAAGGGAAAGTACCTTTGGCTTTAAGTCTGGTACAAAGAATAACCGAAACATCAAGTCCTGATATGATACGGAAAATTTGAACCCATAAAGTACCCCACAAGTCCTCCCATCATTTAAGGAATACACACCGCCCGTGACTTACCCGGAAGAAGTACAAGAGACTTTAGGAACCCTAATAGAGGTAGAACCTTTAGATGAAACACAACTAGAGGATTTAAGCTTGAACACTTGTAATCACAACACTCCTTTTAGTTCTAGGGAAGTTCCTAGTTTAGATGGACCGGAGCCTCAACCTTTACTCAATAGTCCATCCTTAGATGTAAGTCTAGGAGACATAATAGGCCTTGAACCACCCA
>BQNB010054185.1:0-37379 GCA_026074375.1 Tanacetum coccineum | reverse complement strand
ATCTCATTCCTATATTAATGAGATAATTCTAGAATATAACTATAATTCCTTAATTACATTAATTACGTCTATAAATAACAATTAGCAGATTCTATCTCTGTCAGCAGAAACGAGAACATGACCAGCAGAAACATAATCAGCAGGAATGCTACTTGAACTGTCAGCAGGAACATTATCAGCAGGAATGCTACTTGAACTGTCAGCAGGAACGACTTAATGCTATCAGCAGAAACGGACATCTCTAACAGCAGAAACGACACTTAGTCGTTTTTAAGAATTCCTAACACTCAGTACACCCTATGGACCGATGGGTAATAGGGTGGTTGTCGTTACATCAACGTCGTTGACTGTGTCATGCTTTGTAGCTTAGCGGCTTTGGACAACACACACTTGTCTCTTATCTGCATTTCTTAGATTCGATGAAACGAAGAAGATAAATGTTTTGTTTATTTCTTGATAATCATGAATGATGAAGACAATGAGTATTTATAGATACAACCATTGACTTTACCATAAATCACTCCTTTAATTATGGAGATGATTGATACAATTAAAGATGATTGATACTATTAAAGGTAGAAAATCAAATATAAAGAAATAATATATATGAAATCTTTTATTCCCCTTCAAGATGGAGCATGCAAATCTGTAATGCCAATCTTGCCAAGAAGAAATTGAAGCTGGTGTGTTGGAAGTCCTTTTGTTAGCAAGTCTGATATTTGCATTTAATGCTGATTTTCATCGGAATGATTTCCTTTGATTCAACTCTTTCACGTACAAATTAAAATCTCGACGTGCTTTGTTCTCTCATGGAAGACAGGATTGTTAGCTATGTGCCGAGCTGCTTGGTTATCACAAAATAAGGGGGTGGCCAATGGATTGTGAACATGTAACTCACTGAGCAACCATCAAACCCAAATGATCTCACTAACGGTGGATGACATTGCCCTGTACTCGGATTCAGCTGAAGAACGTGAGACTAATGATTGTTTCTTGGTCTTTCAAGAAATAAGAGTCTCGCCTAGCAAGAGCATATAACCAGTACGTGATCGCCTCGTGTATGGACATCCTAACCAGTCAGAGTCACAATAAGCGGTTAAGACGGGATCTCCTGCTCGAGAAAGGAGAATACCTTGGCTTGGAGTGGCCTTTAGGTACCCAAGAACACGATTCACTGCCTCCAAATGATTGTTTCGTGGGTCGGTTACAAACTGGCTTAAAATATTGACAAAATATGTAATATCTGGCCGAGTGGCTTGAAGGTAAAGAAGTCGACCGATGAGTGGACGATACTGACTTGCATTCACTCGTGATTCACTTTCTCCTTTGTCTAATTTCAACCCTTGTTTAATAGGAAAGGCACTCGGTTTACACCCCATCTTCTTGCTATTTTCCAGAATGTCCAACGTATATTTTCGTTGGCTTAGAACTAGACCATCTGTTGTTTTTGTCACCTCTATCCCAAGGAAATACTTCAATATGCCGAGATCTTTAATGCTGAATTCATCGTCAAGTTGTTTCTTGAATTTTGGTGAGATTGTTTCCGGTAATGATGACGTCATCCACGTAAATTAGAACGACCACCATTATGCTACCTGCCTCATAAATGAATAGCGAGTGATCCACCTTAGATTGTTTAAAATTTAGACTTTCGGAGAAAAGTGATGAATTTGTGATACCAATTATGTGAAGCTTGCTTCAACCCGCATAAAGACTTTCTTAGCCGACAAACACGAGTTTCATTATCATTAGAAAAGCCTTGAGGGATTTTCATGTAAACTTCCTCATCTAGGTCTCCATACAGGAAGGCGTTGTTTACGTCAAGTTTATGGATAATCCGGTCCCTTTTAACTGCGATTGCTAATAAAATGCGAACAGTTACCAGCTTAGCAACCGGTGCAAAAGTGTCATGATAATCCACCCATTCCATTTGAGTGAATCCTTTTGCAACTAGACGAGCCTTGTACCTTTCAACTTCGCCATTTGGCTTGAATGTGATCTTGTAGACCCATTTCGAATCTATAGCTCGTTTTCCTTTCTTTAAATATTTCAAAGTTCAAGTACCATTTTTCTCTAAAGCCTTGACCTCCTTTTGCATGGGTTCACGCCAGCGAGCATCTTGTGCAGCTTGTTTGAAACACTTGGGTTCATCAGTATTAGTGATGGCCGCTAAGAAGGCTTTGTGATTATTGGAAAACTTATCATAAGAAACAAAATTTGAGATTGGGTAGCGTACCGTGGAGGTAACCTGATTGGATGTTGATGACGGGTGTTTGACTGAAGGGGGAACTTGTATAATAAAATCTTTGAATCTTGATGGCTGAGTTCTTGTTTGAGTGGGTCTTGTCTTGGCTTGGGCTTCTGCTCCTTCATTTGATTCATTAGTTTCAAACTCATCATTATTTGGTTGCCCTTCATCATTTATTTAGCCCGTTTCATCCCCATCCTGAGTTTTATGTGGACCGCTTGGCTCATTGGTTTGTTCATGGTCCATTTGCGGATCTTGCTCCATTGGGTTTTGTTCTTTGTTTTGTGCCAAGATTAGTTCATCATGATAGTGACAATCGTGACATTTTATCGGTTCCTCAATACAATCTTTATTGATTTCTTCAATATTTTTGAAAGGGAATTTTTGTTCATAGATTTTTACATTTCTACTAACTATTATTAATCTAAGAAAGACCTCTGGTTTTCCCCTTTCTTCAAATTTATCTCTCTTTGTGTTGGTGTTTGTAAAATATGCAAGACACCCAAAGACTCTTAGAAACTCATAATCTGGTTTTTGATTGAAAAGCAACTCAAAAGGCATTTTGTTTTTAATAACTTTAGACGGGAGGCGGTTAATTACATATGCCGCGGTTAAGATGCATTCTCCCCAAAATTGTTTAGGAAGATTTGCATCAAACATTAAAGCTCGAGCAGTCTCGAGCATGTGCCTGTGCTCCCTCTCGACAACTCCATTTTGTTAGGGAGTGTGTGGGCAAGTGGTTTCTAATATGATCCCCTTATTGTTGTAAAAATTTAGCTTGTCGTTAGATGTGAATTCCCCACCATTATCACACCTTATCCTCTTAATTTGCTTTTCGAATTGAACTTTAACCATTATGTGAAAATTCATGAGACATTTACTGGCCTCACTTTTATGTTTAATGAGGAATACACATACCGCTCTACTGAAATCATCAACTATTATAAGAAAATAGTTGGCTCTTGTATACGAAGGTACTCGATAACCTCCTCATATGTCACAATGAATTAATTGAAAAGGAGCATTGGTTTCATTACAACCAGAAGGAAAAGGAATTATGATATGCTTTGCTTTAGCATAAGAATGACAGAAATTATTAAAATCAATAGTGCATGTTTTAATAAATCAATTTTACCAAGTTTCCCTTTTGATGCATGTCCAAGTCTTTTATGCCATGTCTCAATTGTGGTTGTCATAGCTCTTCTTCCTTGAACCATCTTCATTCGGTATAGTCCCCCTTCGCATCTACCTGCACCAATCAAGTTTCTTCTTTGTAATCCTTGCATAACACAAAAATCAGGAAAGAATGATATGCAACACTGAAGGTCGCGACTAAGGCGACTAACATAAAGAAGATTAAATTTGAAATGAGGAACATAAAGAACTTTATTTACTTTTGTTCCCTCTGGAAGAATGTAGTCCCCTTTCCCTTTAACTGGGATGGAATCCCCATTAGGGATAACAACAGGAGCCTCGAAGTGGGTGGATTTCTTGTTAACAAGAATGTTGGATAAATAAGTAATGTATTCGGTGCAACCCGAATCAAAAATCCACTCACCTTCTTCGTCTTCTTTATGGGCTATATTAGCAACGGGTTTTGTTCCCTCGCTATTACCTGTTCCAGAAAAGTGCTTCAGGAAGAGTTGGTAATCCTCGTATGTCAATCTGGGAATAGGACCGGTCTCTGTCTTGACACAAGCAGCCTTGCATTTTTTCTTTTCTCCTTTCTTTCTTGGCTACCACTCCAGGTAGCCGATTAACTTGAAGCAGCCCTCATGTGTGTGACCATCTTTGTTTCATTCGGTGCAGTGTTTATTTCCTTCTTTCACGGATTTGGCTCTACTTCTTTCTTTGTTCAGACCAGGAGGACCATTGCGCCTTTGAAAGGCGTTGAATGCATCAGATTCATGTGGGGTTCTATTTTCATGTAGTTGTTTGGGGTAGTCAGATGGATAGAGGTAATAGGGTGAATCGTATGTGATACCACCGCTTCCACCCTTATTTTTGTTGTTATCATCTCCTGCCATCTTTTGGGTTTGTGATTGATTAAAAGCAAGGTTTCAAACATGCTCTGGTACCATCATAGTTTCAATGGAACAAAAGAAGATAAATGTTTTGTTTATTTCTTGATAATCATATAAATGTTTTGTTTATTTCTTAATAATCATGAATGATGAAGACAAGGAGTATTTATAGATACAACCATTGACTTTACCATAAATCACTCCTCTAAATATGGAGATGATTGATACAATTCAAATATAAAAAAGAATATATATGAAATCTTTTATCATGTGCTTACACTTACTTGTTCTAGATCTTTGTTAGATACGATCGCTTCTCTTGACTAGAATTTAGATAATAACATATATTTTTCCAAACTTACCCGTCTTATATGGCATTTTAGACAAAACTTGAACGATCTGGTTTTTATTATCAAAAAACTTCATAAACATTTTTAGTTAAACCAATAGAGCTATATATATCTTTATGTTATGCATTTCACCAACTGACATTGTAGAAACTCGGTTTTGTCTTTTATATCATATATTTAGTTTGCATCAAATAAAGGGTTAAGTCCATGAATAAGTAACATACTTACAAAAAATTTTACCTTTAGGTAACGGACTTTGTATATTATCATTCAGACCCATCAAACTTTTAAATGTTGTTCAATATAGGCAATAATACCATTTAATTTCTAGATCGTTAAATATTTAGCATTACGATTTTTGCAATTTTAGCTTGGCATAGATTTTGTAATATAACTAAAGAAAATATCATAGTTCCTATATGCAAATATTTATGTTACTATAAATCATTTGCTTTGCTTTCATCGATGTAATTGTTCCTTTGGGTGTGGTTTTACTTTAAGGTTTAGTTATTTATACTATTATAATTGCCTCCCAATGTTTATTGGTACTCAATGACTCTATTGCTTAGGGCTGAATCTTTGCGTTGTCGGGCGGAGAGGTCTTTTGGGTTTTATAAGAGGCGCGGGGGTTGAGAGTGCTGTGGCTATTCTTTATTATTGGTCATGTTTGTCCATAGATAAATAGTTTCAAATAATATAAGTTAGCTAACTAATGAAATGGTCTATTGTAGAGTATTGTTCTATTTTCTCGAATAACCTTTGTTGTTGCACACATCACATGTCCAGGTTCCAAGTTGGTTGTTAATGTGAAATAGAAGACATGTCTTTCATCTAGGGTTCCTTGTGGGGTATAGGGTACGGGGGCTTAAGATGGGCAAGTGTGTTGTTTTGGGAGAACTTGGATATCGTCAGCGCTTAGGGTGGAGTGGAAGCAACTTGTATGTGGCGTGTTGTAGTGTTAGTGTGGCAAGGGAGGTTATTGGGGGGTGTGGAGGTCTATTTAAAGATATTTTTGTACTATATCATTAAGCTGTTTTATGCCACTACTTTCAGCAGCTAATGTTACATTTAATATTGATCTCATTAGATTCCCTCGTAAAACAATGCCTTGTTATTGGTTATTTAATTCTTCACTAGTAATTCGTTATTGATTGCGGTACATTTGAGGCAGCACCCCACACAGTTTACCAGTTTGTAATTCCGAACTTACGCCTTGTTCGCATAACCTAGCTTGAACATAGGATATACGTATAGCCAACATGGCTTGAATAAGGATTGTTCATTAGATGGACTTAACTCTTCTCATGGTAATACCTTTTTAGTCTGGAATAAAACATGATGTCTTTGGTACTCTAGCAAATCCAGAGGGCCGTGGGCCTCTTTTTAAGGGATCCTAACCTTCATTGTGAGGGTCCCACAATAACATGACGAGACAGAACAGGGCCATAAATAATTTTTGGAGCTAGGGCCTACCTTAAAATTTGTAATTTCACACGGTTCATTTTGGGGCTTTTTCGGTGATTGATAGCTGGTGAATTTTATCTCTCTTGGCATCATTTTGTCATCTGTTCTTTTGGTCGTGTATGTAGCGTTTGGAGAGCTGTATGGGTTGGTAGAAATAGGGACAGTTTTTTGGGATGTTTTGGGTCGTGACGGAAAAAATCGCATGCAAGATTGATTAATATTTGTAAGGGGTAATTTGTTATGACACTAATAAAGCAGATACCTCAACGTCATTCAACCGAGTTAATTAGGAAAAATGCGGGTAGAAGTTGGTGGAATAGTTCGGGGAGGATGAAGACAGTGTGGTTGTGCGGGTGTGGTTCGAAGTGTGTGGGTGTGGGTGTGGGTGGACGAGCAAGAGTAAGAAATAAGTTGGTGGTCTGTGAGGGATGTGTTTGGGAGGGAGTGACTGAGTCTTTATTTGGTGCGATGTAAGAGTGATTGGTCATGGTGGTGGCGGGTAGGAGGTAAGAGTTTCTGACGAGGATCTGGGATGATTTATGGGGTTTTGGTTTTTGAGTTAGTGTTGCGGGGGGGACAAGTTGTGGGACGTGAGGTTTGTTTTTTTGGTGTTTAAAGTCATTGATTGTTTTTGGTTTTGTGGGGTTGGTAGTTTTGGGTTATTGAAGTTTGTTTGGGGGTGGTTTAGGGGAGGTCGGTCATGGATGATGAGGGGTTTGGGGAACGTGGGTTGAGTGTCTGGGGTTATTGACTGAGGTGTGTTGTGGGGTATATGAGCGTATTGTGGTGTATTTGGTGGGTGAGTATTAAGTGTATGGGGATGTTTGAGGGGTGTATTTTGGATTGGAGTTAGTTGACTTGTCTGTAGGGGGGGGAGATTTGGTGGTTTTGACTTTTTTTATTTCCTGTTTGGTTATTAATGTAGTATTTTTTTCTTTACATATCCGTAAAATGTTATTATATATAACATATAAAATTTACAACCAAATATAATCCCTCTATATCACACAGATATCCTTTCCATCAATCACCCCCTATTATATCTATACACTAAAATATATATCATATCCACTAAATACTCAACAACCAAATGCTAACCTCTTTTCTCTCTCACAACACCACGCTCCTTAATACAACATTTCACTACGCACAGCTCTATATCTTCTAAAATAAAAGCTCTACTACATGCCCTAATCATGTTAATGAGGTTGTTCCTAAGGTTTCGTCTATGGTTACCAATAAGCCTAGTCATATGGAGGATTAAGAAGAAGGTTTTGTTGAAGTAAAAGGCCAAAAAAAGAAAGGGAAAGCGGGTTCAAATCAACATCATCAAATCAGTGGTATTAAGCTTTCTAAACCAAAACCTGACTTTCAATATCGCCCCGTCTCTAAACCGGGCAAGGATATGGATGATGCTTATAATTTAGGAGATAATGGTCCTAAGGATGGGTCTTCTTCTCAGCCATCTATTGCTAAGGTCTCTAATAACTTTGTTTCAACTCAAAATTTATTTGAAGCTCTTAAAGATTCGAATAACAGTTTTGAAGCAAATGAGGCTACCAAGAAAACATCGTTTGAGTGGACTGGAGACTTTGAGTCTGATGATGAAGTAGATGAAGTGTTATATCCTGAAGGAAATAATTTTGGAGATCAATTTGATATCCGGCTTAAAGGTCGAGCTAGGAAATAGTTTGTGTTTGTTTGTTTATTTCTCATAAGATTGGTTTGTCTTTCTTATGTTATAGCTTGCTAGATGTGTGGTCACTGTGGTGTTCATGAGATTGGGTTGTCAATCTTATGTGGTTCTTGGTTTTTGAGCTTTGGTGCTCTCTTGTTTTTGCCCATGTAACGGGCTGGGTTGTAGGAATTCACCTACATATTTTGTACTTAAACGTTTTTTTGTGTAATATAATTTATCGGGAAAACCCTTTACCCAAAAAGGGTGTCCTTGGGGAGGTTGTTACCACATGCGAGAGGTCTCAGGTTCAAGTCTCTCTGTTGGGGTTTTTCTTCAAGGTGGGAATTTGTGAGGTTCTGCCCCATAGATGCGTCGATTCGAGACTGGCACGGACTACCTTCTGGGTAAGTACTGTGAAATCGAATAACTAACTTAGTAAATGTATTAACTCGTCGTTCTAAAAAAAATCCTCTCAAGTTTGGTTTTAACATAATAAGTAATGTTGTATAGTTGAATAGTGAAAAACAAGTGGACCATTAAATTTGATTTAAAAGAAAACATTTATAATTTAGCTCTTATATGATTGGTCAACATGACCGATCATATTGAAACCAATCTTAGAGGATCTTAATGTTCGTGCGCACACGAGATTTAGAGTATAAAGCACAACTAATAAACTTTATTTGATGCATGAACATGACCTATAGTTTTAAAAGCAACTTCATAAAATCTCAATCCTCGCACATACATCATATATCAAAATCTCGTCATTCAAACGTGAAGGTTGACATCAAAGGTTGGCTATTTATTTCATCTTTATCATAAGATGGTATAGCTATGGGATTGGAGGCTGACTAATTGCATAGATCAACTTACTATAGATGGATGATGCACGCTATTACGCAATTTGAGGTGTATCTTATTTCAATGATCATAATGCTGCTAGAGTACCAAGTCATTATTGTTACAACGTGAAATTACATCGGAGGATTGAAGTCCATCAATAGAAATCTTTTTCATGCGCGGCAAGTACGATCCTTGTTCAAGCTATGGATCTATGTAAGCCAAGTGAGGAGTTACAGAATGTGCTTATTGAGCATGGAAAGGTTTACAAGAAAATCTATTGGGAGCAATTTTCTTGCAACTTTTGCACAAAGTCTAGAACTTAAGTGACTAGCTTATTAGAGTTTATGATAAAAGATTCTTAATGGCAACCTTTAGTTTCTATTTATAATCAAATCCTCTAGCTACTTTCCCAACTCGATGTGGGATAATCATTGATGGAATATACTTTTCTATTTTTGAATGAAGATATATTGATATTGGACGTATGCGCAAGAAATGACTCACGAGTACACTATTAATGTATGTTACTAGCAGGATACCCGCCATTGCAGCGGCGGGTACCCTATGATTAAAGCTCAAACGCAAACAAAATAACAATGTGAAATGATTCACCCGAAATAAACAAACAAAAAATGATTTAAGTTCGACCCGATTCACTCGTTTTTATATGGTTTCGACTAGTCCCTAACGTTCCCTTTCAGGCGGCTTTTATTAGCTAGCCGAACTGGTAGCGACTCCGGTTTTCGGATGAACCGGTTATTCCGGTCAGATTTTCAAAACCATATGAACCATGAACTTGGCATATAAATTGTATAAAGCTTTATGTGTTTCATTAGTTTATATAATATAATATGTATAATAATATGTATTTTTTAGTGTATTTAATTAATTTATATTTATACCAAATGTTTTATCATGTGCATTGTTTAAATTTAATGTTTAAGAGACATTTAATAGATGAAAGGTTTGTGTATTTTTAATGATTGTATCATATGCTTTATAAGTTGTATTACTTAAAATTAAGTTTTGTGCATTTAAATTTGTACTATAAGCTTTGTGACTTGTATTACTTAAGAACATTAATGAAGAGAGAAGGTGGTTTTTGTTTTATATGTAGTATAGATTATGATGTTATACTTGCGCTAGTTTTATATGTGTATCTAACATATATTATCGAAGGCCCCGTTGGTTGTGGGTTTACCGGCTCATAGGGTTACTCGAAACCCTTTTTTCAAAAAGGGAGTGATCATGTATAAGGACTGGATGGTGCTTGTACTTCACGAGTTGATTATCAAATGGTTGAAGACTTCAAGTTATGAGTTATTTTGGTGGTGGAGAGGTGTTGAAGGCGCGACTTTGTGGGTTTACTTATTATCATTCAAGGTTTATGTGGCAGCGGCAACGGACTTGAGATTTTTAAGTGGGTGTTGCACAAATATTCATAAAGGTCTTGTGTAATTATTTTTCATCATGAGAACTAATATTTACACCAAAATAATTTTTAGACTAAGCTAAAGATGCACCGTAAAGAAATACAGTATAGGAAAACATTTTCGGGGGGTACACGTACTAAAAAACGACACTTTTTAAAACAACTTACACTTCGTGACTGATTATCGGGTGTGGTATGTGCCACACCCGACTCCCAAGTGGGTCCGTCCCTGGCAACGGGTGGTCGCGGTACGTAGGTAAGGTGTGTTTAAGTTTGCATGTATTGGTGACGTTTGATTAACATAAAAGTTTAATTTTACATGTTTGTCTGTTTATTTATGATGTTCTAGTTTGTTCTTTTGTTTATTTTTTAGACTTACAATGGGATTGGTATTGATACATGATGATAATTGAGCGCACATGACTATCTTTGTTTATTCATACCTACTAATCTTGGTATTGTGTAGGTCTGTTAATAAGATGATTAACATTAGAGACCGCTAATTTGAGTTCAGGGGAGATCGGTTTGGGAAGCCGGCCGGGTTGGTCTCGTACACCCACAATCCTTTTTGCAAGTATTTAATGAGCAAGAACAAGACGTCGAGTTTAAGTATACTGGCTAAGTGGAGAGACATGGCGTCATATAACAAGAGACTTATACATCCCCTAATTTTTACAGTGTAAAGAACAGATTAAATTAGATCCTTTTTACATAAGATTGGAAATTAAAAAGAAAAATCAACTGTATGATCTCCATCGTATCAAAATAAAATTATGAATGATAAGTACCATAAGAGTATTATAATCAAAAATCTATTTCAAATCTATAGGAGAACGTTAAACGGATTCGGAAACAAAACTACTTTAAAAATGTAATACTTTGTATCCGTTTGTACTTAAAGTACCAACATTAGATGAATGATATCACCGTAAGAGTCTATTAAAGGGAAGAATCTATGTCTAATATATGGGGGAACATTAAATTGATTTGGAAAAAACAAAACGTTAAAAAAGTGTAATACTTTTTATCCGTTTGTACTTGAAGTGCTAACATTATATGAATGATAGTCCTTTTAAAAGTCCATTGTAGTGAAATATCAAGGTCAAATATATAAGAGAACGCTAAAAATCATCGACCACTCTCTAATGTCAATCATCCTTTTAACAACACTTATGACACCTACACAATACCAAAATTAGTAGATATGAAGGAGCAAAAATAGTCATATATGCTCATTTATCATTAGGTTTATATCATCATCAATCCCATTGTTAGTCGAAAAAATAAACAAAATCACAAACGCAAACATCATAAATAAAACACATACATGTAAACATAGAACTTCATATTAAGCCATTCTCACAAACACATGCAAACTTAAACACACCTTAGCTACCTACTGCAACCACCCGTTGCCACGCAAACCTTGATAAGTAAACTCACGAAGTCACGCCTTCGGTACCTCTCCATGACCAACATAGCACATAACTCCAAGTCTTCAACCATTTGATAATTTATTCATGAAGTACAAGCACCATCCATTCCTTATACATGATCACTCACTTTTGGAAAAAAAGAGCTTCGAGTAACTCTAATGGCCAACAAACCCACAACTAACGGGGCCTTTGATAATATGCACTAGATACACATATACGTCCAACTTAAACCTTTCATTACATAACAGCCATTATAACATCATAAAACTAGTGCAATTATACCATCGTAACCTACATTTATTTGTCTAAACATTTACTCGTGATGGTTAACCTAGTGCAAGATTGCTTCAAATAATTTCGGTTTTGACTTTTGAGCATCCCACATCGCTTTGGGATAGCTTGTGAGAGCTGGCTATAAATATAGAAGGATATATAAGTTTAAAAGCAGGCATGCTGAATGCCTTAAAAGCCTATGACAATTTTTTTTGCTTGCAAGCTTATAATCAGGGGCGGACCCACTATAGTAACACCGGTATGCACGTGCATACCCTCTGATTCGACGGGCTAGTGTAAAATTTTTTTTTTTTTTTAGAGTAATATACATGAAGTGCATACGCTTCAGGAAATCTCAAGTTGAGTGCATACCCTGTTTTGAAATCCTAGGTCCGCCACTGCTTATAATTGGAGTTTTATAAGTTTGCAAGTCAATGAGTTTGTTATTTGACTTTTATATTATTTGGCAAGCTTACAATTTTAAGCATAGAATTAGTTTTTATATTCTTTTACAAGCTTACCTTTTTATATAAAGTAAGCTAAACCTTGACATTGTCATATATTCATATAGTTAATAGTTAATGTAAGAATAATATAGTTTTTAGGCTTATTCAATTTAATAATTAAGCTCTTTTTATTTTCTGTTTAGGTTATGTAACTTTTTTTTACATACCACTAGTTATAAATCCCGTGCACGCACTGGGTTTACACATAAATCAAATTAATTTCAAATTTTTTGTTTAATATACGGGTAAATGAAAAATTTGTCGTGTTTAATGTTTTGTAATTATAATACTAGTATAACTAATAATTTTGCACGTGATTTTACATAAAAAAATTCATTATCTATTGATATAACTATTAAAAACTCGAGTTGAACCGTGAACAGGTCGGGTGATCGGTAGCCGGATTTTGCCGAAAAACGGTTGAAACGTGACCTAGTGGCTCGACCAGGTCAATTAAAAACCGTTTTTTAAAACATTGATTAATATCGACTAATATTTTATAAAAATTTTGTTGATGAAAAATTAACTTTGTTTAATTCACATGAGTGTTGATGTTAATGTTGTTCAAATTTATCTATTAATATGCGAGTTTAATATGTTTTTCTGATATTTTAATATAAACTTTAAATAAATTTTATATGTGTTGTATTTTTAAAGTATAAAGTATAGAAGGTATAAAATCAAAGGGGTATTTATTTATTTTCTTAAGTTATTAAAAATTATGAATTATAAGTTTCACTTAACTCTATATGATTTATTTAGAATTCAACCACTAAAGTTTTATTAATTACCTTCTTTTTTTTAAGTTTTTGTTTTTCACAAATTTGACACATATTTTTATGTCTTTTTTTTTTCATCAAATTTCTTCACCATTTTTTTCAATCTTGACCAAAATCGATTTAATTTTGACTTTTATTTAACTAATCAGGTTGCATGATTTTTCCTACATGTTATATAGTTATACTACTACTATTAATGTTTGTCAAGCTCATAGTTTCAAATAATAAGTTAGCTAACTAATGATGTCTATTGTAGAGTATTGTCGAAACACCTTTGTTGTTGCCAACATGACTGAACATAAGTATTACTTCTAAGAAGACCGTAAAAATCTGGTACCTTGAGGAAACGGTTCGGTTTCAACTAGGCTCTATATAATATAAAATTCGCATTCACATATTAAATGTATATAAGAGTGTCCCTTTCTAACAAGTTGTGTTTGTGATCATTAAAAATCTTTTGTACTATATCATAAGCTGTATTAAGCCACTTAAGCTGCAAAATTTGCAATTAAATTGCTCACAATAGATTTCCTCGAAAACACTTCCATGTTCATGTAAATTCCAACTTCCAAGAATCGTTAAGCTTGCGTTCATTAGGCGCATTTTGTAATTCCTCACTTAGTCGATCTCGATCCCTAGCTTGAACAAGGATATACGTACTTGCCATGGTTGAAAAGGATTTCCATCGATGGACTTCAACTCTTCTATGAAATCCCTTTTTGTCAGAATAATGATGTCTTGGTACTCTAGCAACATTATGACCGTTGTAATAAGATATGCCGCGAACAACGTCATCTATATCCTCAATTAGTCACTAAGTTGGTCAGCTTATATTAAAATTTGAATGACGTGATATTGATATCAGAGGTATGCGCGCGAGAGGATTAAGATCTTCTGAAGTTGTTTTTAAAACAATAGGTCATGTTTTATGGTTCAAATATAGTAATTATTAGTTGTACTTCGTACTCTAAATCTCTGTGCACAAACATTAAAAGTAATTAACTATAATTTACTTTATGGTATGTAAATAAAAAATTAAAAAACTAAAAAGAAAAATGAAAATAGTTTAATTACTAAATTGAACAAGCCTATAAAGTTTATTATTCTTTTATGACATTAACTGTTTAAATATATGACAATGTCAAGGTTTAGCTTACTTTTATATAAAACTGTAATTTATGTAAAACTGTAAGCTCGTAAAATAACAGTATAAAAACTAATTTTATGCCTTAAAACTTAGCTTGCAATAATATAGAAATTGCAGGAACGCCACACCATATGATGACGTTGCAAACTTATAATTTGCAAGCAATAAAGTTGACACATAGGCTTTAAAGGCGATAACGAGCATGCTACTTTTGATCGTATCCTTCCCTCTTTATTTATAGCCAGCTCCCAGAAGCTACTTTCCTTTCCAAAGCGATGTGGGATGCTCAAAAGTTACACATATATGAGTTATATTGGTTGTTACGTGATGAAAGGTGCTCGATCCGCACCCATGAGGTTTAATTTAGACATATATGTGTGTCTAACACATATTATCAAAGGCACCATTGGTTGTGGGTTTTCCAGCCAATAGAATTACTCGAAGCTCTTTTTTCAAAAAGGGAGTGATCATGTATAAGGAATGGATGGTGCTTGTACTTTATGAGTTGATTATCGAATGATTGAAGACTTGGAGTTATTAGTTATGTTGGCCGTGGACAGGTGTGTTTAAGGTTGCAGGGTGTGGTGAGAATTGCAATCACCTCCAACCCCCGACACGAAAAGAGGAGCATGATCAAAAGGTGGTGGCACCACAAAAGAATAAAGAAACCAAGAAGAGCGGGAGAGGAAATGAGAAGAATAACGGGTGGCACGAGGCTGTGTTGAAGCATAAAGGCAGTGGCGGTGGTGGTAACAAGTGTGATTTGTTTTCGGGTGAACGGGTAGAGAATCCTGATGGTCCATATTACACAAATGAGACGTGTTGGGCGATACAAGAGCATCAAAATTGTATGAAATTTGGGAGGAAGGATCGTGATTTCTTGAAATGGAGATGGAAACCTTATAAATGCGAATTGCCAATATTTGATCCAATATTGTTTCTTAAGATGATGAGAGGGAAATCTCTTGCATTTGTTGGATATTCTGTAGCAAGAAATCACATGCAATCTCTTCTTTGCCTCTTATCAAGGGTATGCTAGTCTTTCTACAGCTTTCAATTTTGTGTGTATAATTGCTACTACCCTTACCTTTCAATTCTTTTGGTCGTGTATGAGACCGAACAAATGTAAATGAAATACAAACAAAGAAAGTAGTTGTGGGCCACATTAAATGATTTGTCTGATAAAAGGAAAACTTTTTTAAAAATAAACATTTAAAATTTTAAACTCTTAAACATATTAATGTAATTTTAAAAAAAAAAAATAGATAATTCGCGGTTTTCCTGCTGCGGTCACCACTATAGAGTTTTTGATCACTGTGAGATATAAAAGAGAGAAAGCAAAGTTGGCGCTTGACCTTGGTGGTCGCCCACTGCGGTCACCTCTACATTTCAGTCAGAAGACATCGAAATTTCATCTTAAAATGTTGTCCTACTACGTAAACTGGCAACAAGAAAGTTTTGGTTGCCTATGATCTACACTGATTGTGTAAACAAGTATAAACATGTATATATATACGGTCAATATCGTTAATTTTATTGAAACAATCAAAATCATTATCGACTGATCTAAAAATAATGAACATCGAAATACAGATGCAATCTGTGAATTATATTTTATTCAATCTCATGTCAACTAATCGGAACTATTGTTTTATATGCACATACGAAATAACAAACTTTAGGTTTAATCTTTGGGTTAAAAAAGGATCAATTTGTTACTTCTTGTATAAGTGAACTTTCTCTTCAAAGCATAAAGCAAAAGAAACTTAACTAGTAACTACCATGGTCGTTAAGATCCCGATCCTGATCTTAGGATCTTACGATTTTACGATACTACAAAGCAAAAACGATCCAGATCTTACATAGGATCTTTGCTTGCTTAGGATCTTATAGGATCCCGATCTTGACCATAGGATCTTAAGATCTACTACGATCCGATCTTATGGAAACCTTATAAATGCGAATTGCCAATATTTGATCCAATATTGTTTCTTAAGATGATGAGAGGGAAATCTCTTGCATTTGTTGGATATTCTGTAGCAAGAAATCACATGCAATCTCTTCTTTGCCTCTTATCAAGGGTATGTTAGTCTTTCTACAGCTTTCAATTTTGTGTGTATAATTGCTAATGCACATACGAAATAACAAACTTTAGGTTTAATCTTTGGGTTAAAAAAGGATCAATTTGTTACTTCTTGTATAAGTGAACTTTCTCTTAAAAGCATAAAGCAAAAGAAACTTAACTTAACTAGTAACTACACCAAGATAAATGATGTGATGAAATTCCTTCTTTTCCAGAAAAAAATAAAATTAAAACAACTAGACTTATATGAGTTCTAAAGCATTACAGTATAACTTTTGTTGTTGTAATTTGCATTTATTTTTTTTAATTTTTTTTGGCATTTCTCTTAACTCATGTAGTTCATATCAAAATTCAGGTTGCATATCCATATGATGTTACAAACTCAAGTGACCATAATTTCAAGCGATACGAGTACCCAGAATACAACTTCAACGTGTCAATTTTTTGGTCACCTTATTTAGTGAACACAGAAAGAACCGATCAACAAGATATAACCCAACCATTTAGACTCTACCTCGACGAATTCGATGAATCTTGGACATCACAAATTGAAAAGTTCAGCAACGTCATCATTTCATCCGGACAATAGTTTTTTCGACCCACAACGTTCTACTCAAATCGTCGTGTAATCGGTTGTTTATATTGCCCAGAAAGCAACATCCGCCACCGCTCCTCTAGCTTCAGCTACAGAAGAGTGTGGCGGACGGCTTTTAGAGGACTTAGCTTAAAGAACTTCAAGGGTACTATTTTCTTATGATCTTTTGTACCTTCACATTTTGAAGGTGGACATTGGGACAAAGGTGGAGATTGTATAAGAACCAAGCCTTTTAAGAGTAATGAAAGTGTGATGGCTGATTATGATTTAGAAATGTACAACACACAGTTGCAAAAGTACAAGATCGGGGAGCGCGAAGGGCGAAAAAAAGGGATTAAATTTTCTTTTATGGACATGACACAAATTATGCAAATGAGACCAGATGGTCGTCCTAGCAAATATGGGCATTGGCCTCAACAAAATGTGACCATGGCTAATGATTGTGTACATTGGTGCCTGCGTGGTCCTATTGATGCTTGGAATGATTTCTTGATGGAGTTGATAAATAGGGAAGATGGTAGTAGATAGTTTCGTATGCATTGATTAACAGTACAATATGAATACAGATTATAAATTAGGAATATGAGTCTGAGAGATCCGGTGCAGGTTTCGCATAGACCTATGTATTGAGGTCTATTCATTGATGTGTAGGAGATGGTTATAAATAAGAAGGGAAAGATACGACTAAAAGTAGGCTTGCAAAATTCCTTAGAAGCCTATCTCAATCTTTTGTTGGTGGCAAGGTTTCTAGGTATATTGAGCAATCATAAATATTTCTAAGTCCTTCTATAATTAGGATTTGCCAATACCAGAATCACATCTACACAAGATCTCCTGAAATTTTATGCAATGCCAAACACCCCCTAACTCTGCAATACTCGGATATATTTAGTAATCTTGGCATCTTAAGGTTATATTGTATGCAATGTTTTAAGGCTCATGCAAACACCCCTTTGTAAGTATGCACACAGTCACGATATGCAACCGTGGATGTCAATTTTAAAGCAGAGTAAGAGTAAGTAAATAACTGAGAGGTTATTCTGTAATTAATACTTGTGGGGTATTGTTACGATCCCACATCGGCCAAGTATGGGATTGGTTAATGGTTTATAAAGCCTATGTGTCCCCTCCTCCTTTGAGCTAGCTTTTTGGAGTGAGTTCTACACCTAGCTTATGAACCGGTACGAGCCTAGTATGGGATGGGTTCGTATCAGAAACTTATATGCGCTAAATAAACCGTTCTTACCCATATGAATCTAGTATGGATTGTGATCCGGAGTGAGTCTTGTATTTAAAGCCATCTGATATAATACATGATAATAAAGTTAATCGGTTAACTGGTTTGGTTTGACAGGGTTTCAGAAAAATTAATCCTGATAAATGGGAATTCGCTAACAAAGAATTTCTAAAAGATAAAAACCACCTTTTGAAGAACATTCATCGTAGAAAACCAGTTCACAGTCACAGTACTCCTCAAACTTCAACAGTTGATCCCGAAAGAGAAGCTTTTGAGGAAGAAATCGACAAAATTAAACGCAAAAAAACTTCACTTGAGAAAAACCTCATAAGATACAAACAGCAACAACCCGCTTCAAAACTTCAACCGGAAGACCTTACTCAACGCGTCAACAGTATGGAACAAAGACAAGATACGTTACTGACATTTCTGAAAAAAGCAGCTCATAATCCTGAGTTTGTCGAACACCTTGCTCAGAAACTCGAATCCATCGATTTTTCAACCGATAACAAGAAAAGAAGATTTCCCAAATCTCGCGCTTTTCTAGACGATGGTGTTGTAGACGACCACAACCCTCAAAGCCCGTCTAGACCCGATTTTGGCAGTGTTTCTCATCATGAATTTTCGGGCAAGCTTTTACTCGAGCTATCACCGGCTGTTTCAGACATTAACTTTGTTTCAAACAGCACTCAAAGCTCCAATGAAGATGGTGGAAGTCCACAATTCAGATCATCCGAAGGCTGCACAAGAACTACAGAGGCGACACCTGGCAGGCTGCTAGAGCTTTCGGATACATGCACAGTTTTAACCTGGGATCTTCATTAACACACAAAACAGGCCCAACGTTAGATACTGATGAAGAAACCGAGGGCCATCCATCCCTCCAGTCTCGTAAACCACAAAACATGCAATTTGACCAAATTTTTGAGATGATTTATGCAATTTACTCGCTAACTTAATATATAAAAAAAAGTAACCTTGCAAAATAATATAATAAAAAACAAATTTTATGCTTAAAATTGTAAGCTTGCCAAATAATATAAAAGGAAATCACACTTGCAAACTTATAAAACGACAATCATAAGCTTGCAAGCAACAAAGATGAGATAGGCTTTTAACCGGGTTTTGACCGGTTTGGCCAGGTATGACCGGGTTTGGCCGGGTATGACCGGGTTTGGCTTGGTTTGGCCGGGTTTTGACCAGTTTGGCCCGGTCAGGATGGGTTTCGCCGGGTTTGGACGTGTATGGCCGGGTATGACCGGGGTTTGACCGAGTATGACCTGGTTTGACCGGTTATGGCTGGGTTTGACCTGGTTTTGACCGAGTATGACCGGGCTTGGCCCCAATGGTATTAGATGCCATTAGTATAGGAAAGTGGGATCACATCAACGGGGAACAATGGTTAGAAGACGAGGTTAAACTAGACAGGAAATAGAAAGATTGTATCAGTTATGTAAAACTATAAACGAGTTGCATGAAATTAAATGAAGGAAATAAAGCCAAGAACCTTTTCGGTGGGTGGATAGGTGTAATCATTCACGGCTTAGGATGTTTTGGAACATCGCAACTTAATGATTGTTATATGTCTTAACCCTTAGGCTAGGTTGGACATGGCACCAGTTGTACTAGAGAGGTAAGCTTAGATTAGAGAGAGGGGGAGGCAAAACTGTGCCAGATGAAACTAGCTTAATCTTTTTCGCCTATTGGCCAGCCAGCCTTTAAGCAACCTAAGCATATTCATCTTCAATTTACCAAACCAAGGTTCATCTTCTGAAGTGATTTCACCGTTCTTGCATTCTTTGGGAGTAGTGACCGTGACCACCCATCTTAAGCATGCCAATCGAGTGACAGAGGTAGAAAAATAATGAGTCATCATCTGTCACATCTGCTCATCCCATGGCTAACCTGTGAATGAAATCGAGAGTCACCGGCAGAAGTCAACACCTTGGTACAGAGGCCATCACTCTAATATGAATCGATAGAATCTGTATTTGGTTTAGGGAAACAAAGAAGGGATTGATCAACCAACTTTAATAGATCTATAAATCCACGGAAGTAGGTGGAGAACGCAGGTCCGTAACTACTAACCTTTCTCACAATAATTTGAACTCAGTAGCCTTAAAAGTTAAAACATAGAATTACAGTCAAATCATATAGTCTTATTAGAGGTGTTGTTGAGCTTGAGAGGAATTGAAGTATGGAATATGAGTGAGCGTAGAAAGGTAGAAGATACCTCTTTATTTGACCCATGACATCGCTTATATAGTTGTTTAAGTCCATCTTTTAATCATGTTCTGGATCAAATTATCCAAACCTGTCAATCACATAGATGGCATCTAATACCATTGGTATGCAGATTAGTGTGTCTTTGAACTTTGAAGAAATTTGTTTTCTAGTTCTTGCATGATTTATAATTTTATGAATTTGAGAATGTTGGATTTGAGGCTTGTCTATAGGCAATTGATCCGATTACACTGGCTCGTTTTAGACTTCATATTTGAATAAGCAAACAACTGCTATTTTAAAACAAACAACTTCTATTGCACTTCCGATCACTTTTATGGAAATTGATTTTTTATGAGTTAAACATTCCAACTTTTGATTGGTCATTGCTATGCGACATCGGAAGATTAGTGAAAATAGTTCCCCTCGCACAGATCCTCCTAGATAAAAAAATCCTAAAATCTTACGACGTTAGAAAGGAAATTAATCTGATGGCTAAAAACATAATATTACTTTTTGGTAATGTCGAAATTCAGTCGGTATAGAGCTCGTTTTTCCCTACAACAAGACTAATGAATTCTGACGCATCTACAACAAATCTTCTTGTTGCACTTGTGGGTGTTAGGTCCCGAAATCGTCTTTTGAGCACTGTCCTAAACGCTTCGCGCGCGCGAAGCGCGCGATCAAAACCATTTTCTACTTTTACGAACTTGAAATTCCCCTTCTCATGATATTTATTTTTATGTGGCAGAGTTCTCATCTTTGGGTTTTAGCGTGACAACCATCTGTTTTTTGTAGTTTATAAGATAAAGATCCTGCCCAGAATAGTTCTCTTAAATTCTTAAACTTTCTTTAACCTTTAACACTTTTAAACAATAAGACATATTATATAATAATTCTGAGGAAATAGCGTTCCGCTGCCATCTTGAACAAAAACTTTACATCTCCACTTACACTAAAAAGGACTATTTCATACAAACAACCCCAACAATAGAATGGCATATAGCCTGATTCCCTTTAAAAAAGAAGTTTAACATTGGTTCATGATGACTTGCGAAAAGAAGGCACTTTAATTTTTTGCCATACCTTTTTTGGGGTGGGGAGGGGGGCGGGGGGGGGGGGGGGGGGGGGGTGGGGGGGGGGGGGGGGGGGGGGGGGTGTTGGAGAACAAAACACGGGGGGGGGGGGATGGGTGTAGGTGGGGGATTATTTGTATAAGGTGTGTTTGGGGGTGGGGTGGTGGGGGGGGGGGAGGCGAGCGAGGGTGATGTGTTTGATTGGCTTGGTTTTATCTTAGGGGATGACTGGGTTGGGTCTCAGTAAACCCACAATCCTTTTTCGCGATGTACGAGACGAAAGACCCATACGTTTCTATTTGGACATTGCAGTGATTATGATTTCTTTTTATCATTCTCCATTAATTTAAGACACAAATGTAAGGTATTAGCAACGTTTTAAAACAAATTTGAGTAAATTTTGTTTCTAGTGTTATTCCATTAACCCGTTAACTGTGTTTTTGAATTAAGAAATTTAACAAGCAAATCAATGAAACAATCTTTGTCATCCCTATTTATCCACACCACCTTCCACAAGCAACTTCCATTCTCAATGTGTGCTGATTGTGGAGGGGGGGGGGGGGGGATGGGTGGGGGGGGGGGGGGGGTGGGGGGGGGGGGTGGGGGGGGGGGGGAGTGTTTTCAAGACCTATCGTATATCTTTGTTCTGTGCCTATTTGTTTGTTTTTTGCGCTGCAAAAGACACTTCCATTCGTGTGTGTGTAGATCATCTCACTAATATGTTTTTATACACTTGACTTTGTAAAACAATTAACATACGCATGACCTCAAACCCCCAATATCATTAGCTGCACGTCCGAGATGACATCGAAAATCAGATATCTAATTTCACAGAAGACATCTACAAAAACACTTGTACCTTGAGGGCAACGTGTTCGGACCTTTCAACTAAACTTTATTTGGCCTTATCAGAAATTTCTGCACTTCAACCCTCTGAAAGGATTCAATGTAATTTTGCCCAAACATAAGTAGTGAAAGTATATAAGAGTGTCCCTTCGATACATAATTGGCTGCTAACAATAAGCTTTATCCAATGCATTGCAGAACCTTATAATAAAACTCAACTACACAAGCTTGCCACCGTAAGGTTTTTAATCAAAAGACATATGGCTTCTAAGGTAGTTTTGGCAAGCCTTCTTTTAGTGTCCGTATCTTTCCCGTCTTCTACTTCTATATACCTACTCCTACACAAACTACTTCTTCACACAACGATGTGGGGTTCTCAAAATTAAACTACTCACATTGATTTGAATCACTTTTTGTACATGTTTGAGGATCTATAAACAACTAATTATTTGGACATGATGTTCATATTACACTACTTTAATTTTAGGGGGGGGGGGGGGGGGGGGGGAGGGGGGTGGGGGTGGCGTTGTGGGGGGGGCTAGGGGGGATGGTGGGGGGGGGGGGGGGGGGGGGGGGGTTTAGGGGGGGGGGGGGGGGGGGGGGTGGTGGGGGTTGGGGGGGGTGGGGGCGGGGGGGGGGGGGGGGGGTGGGGGGGGGTAGGGGATGGCAACAAAGGGTGATTAATTTCCGTCTCCCATGAGGTTTTACTTGTTAGAACACATATGTGTTGTCGCTACATCCTTGCATGGTCCGGTCCGTTATTGGCTTGTGGGGTTTACACGTTCATGGTTTAGTATGTGTGGTATTACTCTCATTAAAAACGCCCGCTGAAGTGTGTTAAGTTCTGTGGTGTATTTTATAATTGAGACGAGGGTGTATGGAGTATTTTGTGTGATGGTGGGGGGGTAGTTTGGGGTGGAATTTAGTGAGGGGGGGGGGGGGGGGGATTACTTCAAAATCTTTTCTTGTTATTTTATTTAATTTAAAAATTTATTAAGTAATATTAAAAGTTAAGATATAATTTTTTTAATAAATTAAAAATTTTAATTTTAAGAAATATTACTTAGGGCCGGTTCTCGTGGATTTCGAGCCCTTGTACCACACTATATGGAGTGGTGGACCTAATAAATAATACCAACTAGTTAAACGTAAAAACAACTATCTTATTCATTGTGCGATGCACGGTCTCAAGCGTTAAAAAGTACTTACAATCATCAAAACATTGAAAACCAACGATGAACAAAAGAAACTCATTTAATCCGAGTTACAAGCACAAAATTTAACTATTTAAAAGTGCGATTCTTCTAACATTCTTTAGAAGACAAGTTGTTGACATTTTAATCGTCATAGATTAACACTCTCCAATACTCTGTCATTTTCAATTGCGATCAGTGACTAATAATGTGTTACCCCTCTCTTACGCCTATCAATTCCCAATTTAGTACCCTAGCTCAGTATGACTTTAAACAAATTTTTAGTTTTTGAAAGCTGTCTTTCTGCAATGTGCTCCTGTTACATACTCTGGGAAAAGTCAACAATACTCTTAATATTGCAATTATTGCATTAGGAATAACAATAATGCCATGTTTCAGGAAAATTTTCAGGACATCAAGGGGCTTCATTATTCTTCGGTTGGCAAGTAATATATTTCAAGTGACCAACTCCTACGATAAAGCTTCCTTTGCCGTCATCTCAGATCGATACCATTCTTGAAGTGCGCTTCAAAGACGACTACAACATACTTAAGGACACGGTCTCGGTTCGGTGCGGGATAGGAGCCTTGTCAAACTGTGTCACAGGGGGAGGTTAGAGGGTGTTGGCAGGGGGGGGGGGAGGAGAAGCCCTAGGGGGGGGACTTAGTCTTCAGATATGCTCGGATAGTTGTTCGAGGGTGGTGGGGGGGGGGGGGGGGGGGGGGGGGGAGTTTTAAGATACCTTTGTTGTAAGAGAAATTTTGCGAATTGCCTGACTTCATATAATGTAACAAGAAATAATTGACCTTTAAAATGATGTCCTCAGCAGATAAGTATAACATCTTTGTTCAACAGAATCCCGACAAATCCTCGTCAAATTTTCTCTTTCTACGAATAACGCGTTTTTGAATAAACATTGGAACGATATCCATTTCGATGGCAATTTGCTTAGCAACATCAATTGCATTAGAAAAATCAGTGACTCTAAAATCCTTGAAGAAAGATATTAGATATTGTACTTCTGTCATAGCAACATTGATTAGCATATCATCATATTGTAATTTTTTGCTAACTAAATTTACCCTCTCTAAGATTTCAAACCAAATTACTACTGCTACTATAAACTCAAAATCACCAAGCTCATTTGTTGCTAGAGATTTTGCTTGACTTTGGATTACAGAATGGTTATCTTTCTCTGAAACTTGAATCAAAGCTTCTCGTATGTCTGAAAGTTGAAATTTGATAGCTTTGACACATTCAACACGACTCTCCCAACGAGTCGTAGACAATGATTTAAGAGTCAAACCTTTCACATTATCTTTGAGAATTTGCCACCTCTTAGAAGAATTAGCAAATATTGAGTAGATGCGTTGTATGATTGCAAAAAAATCTTTAGCTTTCGTCCAAGTATCAGCCATGTCGCATAATGTAAGATTAAGGCTATGGCAACCACAAGGAGTATCAAAATGCTCTTGGATTTATATCTAAAAATTTCTTTTGTACTCCATGATGTTTCCCTTTCATATTTGATCTATTATCATAGCCTTGACCATACACATCATCAATATCAAGATCAAGAACCTTCAATTCAGCTTGTGTAACATCAAATAATCCTTGACTAGTGGTATCATCAACATTTAGAAAACCTAAAAAGGATTCCTCAACACTAACACACGTGGAGGATACATTCACATATCTTAATATCACGTTTGTTCTTGGTGACTAGTATCAGGGGTGCAATCAAGTATCACAGAGAAATATTTTGCTTGCTTTATTTTCTCAATATTTGCCGACCTAATTTCACGCGCAAGTACCTGTATCAGATCATTTTGGATGTTGTGGCCTAGATAATGAACATGAACCTCTTCACTTGTGATGCGTCGCACATGCTCCTTGATAAACGGGTCAAACACTTCCAACATTTCAATCAAACCCAAAAAATTCCCATTGTTGTTTTGATGCAACATCTCATTTGAACCACGAAATGCTAAATTATGTTTGGCTAGAAATTTCACAATGCATATAATTCTAAAGATAACATTTTTCCAATGATCTCTCTCGTTTTCAAATTACTTTTGCTCCACTTTATCAATCGTTTCATTCTTTTTTAATCTTCGACGAACTCCAACCAATTAGCCATTATTCTTTATATGTTCACAAAGCTAACTTCATGTCTTTTTAGTCTAGTACCTAGATGTTGCCATCAACATAACCCTCATTAGCAAGAAGGACCTTTCGTAGCGCGATCCCTTTTTTCTATGTATTTGCTAACAAAAAATAAACAACTTTTTCAAGCCCTTTTGAATATACCAACCATTATCTGTCCACACTTCACAATATTGGTAAAAACTCTAGTATCAAAGAGAGATTAGAAATCGTTCTTGACTTTTTAATCTGTTAGGACCTTTGAGCCGATAGACCTATCTCTTTTAGACCCTCTGCCACCGAAAACTTTAATCATGCTAGCCAGAATTAAGGATATCCCAGTTTTGTGGATCACATCATATCCACATGATCAACATGTGACACAAAGCAATCCCGATCCTCAACATATCATCAAGATCGCATTTCTCTAGCACTAACATTAGCATAACATCATCAACTTCATTAACATCAAACAACATCATTATGAACAATATTATCAGTCCACCATAATGTCAAACTAATATAGTTGTCACTAACACATCATACTACTATCACTGTCGCCATTGTTATATCATAATTCTCGCTGGTAAGCAACTGGCGATAATTTTAATGTATCTTATGCATAGACCCGAATTCCTTTCTTATTAGACTCTTCCCGTTTTTTTCTTAAAAAAAAAGCAAAAAACCCCGCTTTTGAAGTGCCAGCATCGCCGTTTTCTCAATCTTAATCTACTGGCAGATTTCTAAAACTCATACGAAAGAATAACAAAAATATCTAATTAGTACTTTTTATAAATGCTACCATTATAATTACGGAGTACATAGTATAAAACATAACATCTAATATTAAATACAAAATCAAGATTAAAAAAAATGTATAGCTAATCTAAAAAATAATCATCTAAAAAATAATTGTAACAATTAAAAGCTTAAAACATAAGAAACTTAAAAGTTCTTACCTCTAGGAAAGTGGAAATTCACAAAAAAATTTAAAACAATAAAGTTGAAGATTACCTGGTCGATTAATATAGAATCGAATCGATTATTGTCTTATTGAAACTCGAAAGTAACAGCCGCAAAACGCAAGAATCCCTTTACCTCCAATAGTTAGAGTAGATTTTTATTTTAATCAAATGAGACACACGTTTTTTACGACATAAATACTATTATTTTTTAATGGGCCTTATCCTTATTGGCCTAGACATAAAAATATTGTCATATTTGTAAACGAACTCAATGTCTTATACGGCTAATTCCTTATGTCATATCATCAATTTTTTATTAACACAATAATAAAAATAATAATATAGTACATGTATATAGATCGCGCTGCGAAATTTGAAATTTGGATGGCCCTGTGTTTTCTGAAGGAGGGCCATGTCTGCCAATTGTGCGCTGTGGCACCCCTAAAGAGCCGGCCTTGACATGTTAAAATTTAGCTAACTTATTTTAGAATAGCAAGCTTGTCAAACATTTGAAAAGGCAATTCAAAACCTTCACCCTACAAACTTATAGTGCACAAATCATAAGCTTGCATGAGTAGAGGTTCTGAATTGGCTCTTAAGAAATTCAACAAGCCTATTATGAATCACATCCTCACATCCCTATTTATAACCACCTCGCACAAGCAAATTTCCTTCTCAATGCGATGTGGGATGCTGAAAAAAATCAAGACCCAGTCGTATTTGTCCTTTTGTATGTTATAATGTTTACTACCAATCAATGTTTATCACGTTCATAATTCCAAATAATAAGTTAGCTAATTAATTATGTATATTGTAGAGTACTTATTAGTTTCCTTCCTACTAGTGCTTTGGTTGCAACTTGCAAATAGTAATACAACTTGGTGATCAACACTAATTCAAAACACCTTTGTTGTTGCCAACATGACTGAAAATAAGTATTACTTCCAAGAAGACCGTAAAAATCTTGTACCTTGAGGAAACGGTTCGGTTTCAACTAGTATCTTTATAATAAAATTCGCATTCACGGGTTAAATGTATTTTGCAAGACGTAGTGATAAGTATATAAGAGTGTCCCTTTCTAACAAGTTGTGTTTGTGGTCATTTAAAATCTTTTGTACTATATCATAAGCTGTATTAAGCCACTTAAGCTGCAAAAGTTGCAAAAAAATTGCTCGCAATAGATTTCCTCGAAAACACTTCCATGTTCATGTGTTGTTCATGTACATTCCAACTTCCAAGTATCGTTAAGCTTGTGTGCATTAGGCGCATTTTGTAATTCCTCACTTGGTCTATCTCGATCCCTAGCTTGAACAAGGATACACCGTGAACAACGTCATCTATACCCTCAATTAGTCACTAGCTAAGTTGGTCATATATATATATATATATATATATATATATATATATATATATACTAGTTGCAAAACCCACCCGATGGGCGGGTATGATTTGTGATTATTGGTTTTATTTTTAAACCATTTTGTTTATGTAATTGTTTTTTAAAACTATTAGTATAAATTATTCATACTTTAAGTAATAAACTCACTATAGTATACAGTATTATTTATGGTTATACATTGTTCATTTCATCATATCAGGTGTGGAAGCATCAGGTGTGGAAGCGTATGGTTTTCGGATGTCGTGATCTTAAGGTAGAAGTAGTAGTCATGGGAACGAAACTACATTGAGAAAACTTTATCATACATATGAAAGAATATCATACCTTATATTATGGTTTCCTATTAGCTATCTATTCAATCTACACGTTTGATATGAATCAGGAAATCAAGATGACCAACAAAAAACTAAATAAGTTTTGCAGATAGAGACAAATATTTAGTTATATATACAGTAGTACCTCTCAGCCATCGATCAAGCCTTCTCAAATTCATTCAAAGAGAGTAAAAATGCCATGTACTTTATCCAAATAAAGCTGCTATTGGGAGAGCTTTTGATTAACTTCTCAAAGTTATCAGCAGCTCGTGGTACGTCTTTCTGTAATAGTCTTTCCTCAGCAGGCCTAGTTTCTCGCTCCCTGCAAATGCAAGCATAGTTAACATATCATTAGTGTATAAAAACGATTCATAGTTTTAGGGAAAATAGTTGTTTGTATTAATGTTAGGGATGAAGGTACATACATTTCTAGTTGTGTAAATGTCATTGTTGCGAAATCCGTTGTTTAAAGTATCGAGCCCAGCCAGCTCTATCCTCTCAGCCCTCTTGACCATAAAGCATTGCAGCGCTAACTATAGTTTGCAATGAATTTTCTTTATCCTACATTATGAATTCTGGTACTAAAATACTAATCTTCAATGATTTGACAAAAACAATATCAAACTGTAATTAGCATCTACATTGATAATCAAATCATTAACATCCTTGATACAAAATAAATAATGTAAATGAAATAATGAAGCATCTAAATTGCCCACAACTCAGAAGGCGCTCTTACACCTTAATGTAAATACGCAAAACAGGAGTAAGCAAAACCTCAAAGGACCCACATGCGTAATAAATAAGTGGTCAAATCACGCTGTTAAAAGCAGTCCTACGTCCTACGTTCTCGCGTGTGCTTGCGGGTGTGCAATCGAGCCTAGAAAAGTAATGAATACCAGTGAATTTATTTATGGTATTTAAAGAAGAAAGAATAGTAAATATTAAAGGTACAGTAATTAAATGAAACTGAAAGGCAGCGGAGCTGACATGCCTGCATGGATTAATTACCACCCAAATGTTACGACTTGCACAATCACCGCGCATACGACCTTGGCACAGCGTACTCAGTATGGTAGCGAAGTATAAAAGAAACCTTCAAAGGTTTCGCGATGTTTTCTTTGTAAGACAGGAACAAAAGAGCTGGCACAACATAATGGCCATCACATTCGAGGGTTTAAAATAACTACTACTAAACTCGAGAAAACAGGAGATTTTAAATTGTAGTTGCTCATTATAATTTATTTTGTTCAAATGAACTTGTCAATACGGCGAAAGAACCTTACAATCATCACGGCACCAGGTAGAGAAGAAATATTATATATGTTATGAAAGGAGTGTAACTACTGTTCGTACCAACAAGGGACTCATTTATACAAAATTTCTTAGAAACATATAAGTCAGTCATTAAAAAGCTTCAAAGTTCGCATACACAATGATTATGTAAAAAAAATCTCTTATATCTTGAAAAATGTATAAAGTTGACTTGTAAAGAAAGAACTTACCATATAGATCAGCTTTTCCTTTATTTGCTTTGACAAGTCAAGAATCTCAGGTGGTGTCTGCACGTACAACATAGTGATAAACTGGTCAAGTATATGTTTTGATATCCAAAATGTGCATAAACAAAAGGTGACCAAAATCGCTAAAAGTAGTGAGTTTAATCCATCTGTTGGTAACCTCTGACACCGATATCGCTAAAAAGCGATTTAGTAAACATTGTGAAGTAGTAACCAGCAAAACAAAATAGTAATATGGACAAATTATAATGGACAAATCGACTGTAATAAAACAGAATGTGACATCAAGACTTTATTAACTATTCAACATAATAACATTTAAATTAGATAAGGAACTAAAAGATTACACTAACAAGGCCAGTTTACTGGAGTACATAACGGCGGATACCTACATAAGAAAAAGAGCCTAGAAACTAAATAATAGAGAAATATATTGAAGATTACCTTTCATAGCAGCAGCCTTCCTCGATTCCTCATGAGCATCCTGTGTGAAACTTTGTTAGCATAACGCATAAAAAATCAGTAGAAATAACGCATAAAAAATCATAAACATTTAGGCATACTTGTAACAATTTCACCTAATAGAAATAACGCATATAAAAAATCAGTAGCAATAACAACATAAACATTTATTCTATGATTTTTAGGGTAACAATTTCACCTAATAGAAATAACGCATAAAAAATTCAATTTGTTGGCAAATATAACCGAATAGAACTAAATTATGAATGGATCAATATGTAAGTCTTAGCATTAGTAGCATACTTGTAAGCTTGGCCAACTCATATATATGTAGTGAACATTAGTGCAGTCTTTGTTTGTTTCTATTTTCCAAGAATTAAGAGCTAACTACAACAGCCAACCAGCCGTGTATACAGCCACATGCCCGCTGCCGTGAGCCCACCGGCCCAGCGCAGTTCTTCTAATTGTGTTGAATTTGTGAAGTGTGGTCCTATACTAAAACATAGTGCTGCAAAACGAACTAAAGTAGCAAATGTTAAATCTTTATTAATCACCCTTAATAACCAAAGCTGTCAAAGAGTGCATCCATAGTAACTGGAAAGAGCAATAAAAGTTGTCCAAACAAAATAAACCAATAGCTGTAATAATTTAAGAAGTATATTAGGGTTATTACAAGAAAAAGACATCAAATAAGATTAAAAGATTCATATGTAAAAAAATTAAGTCCTTCTGATTAGTAGCCAGAATTTAGAACTTACAACTGAACACATGCATTTTAGGTAGAATTTTTACACAATAAAATTTTTTTTCCGAAATTTTGTAGATCATCTAAAGACATGAGCTATAAACACCAAGTCTTGATTTAAACCACATCGGACAGGCCCTAATTTCTAATAAGAGACCACTGCTTAAAAATCACAAAAACTGAATGAAGGGCCCAGATTGCCACTTTATGTCTTTTACGTTCTATTGTGCTGGTGCCATGCCCACTATGTGATTGACAGGCACGCCATGTAATTAGATGTCAAATCTCCACAAAGTGTAGGTTCGACTGCCCCAAACCAAACCAGCTTTTATCCAACGCAAACCCGAACAGGTAGTTTTTGAAGGTCAACATCATGCACCACCTTAAAGTCAAAAACTTGTCAGCTATCACTATCGTGTTTATTAGAATTCTTAAAAGAGAAGCAAGTACTTCACTTGATCAAAACCTACAGCTGTAGAAAAGATGAATAATAGCACAAAATGGGGGGTGCTTAAGACCTTCTTGTTTGAAGAAACCTGCTGCAAAATCACAGCATGTTGAAACGGCACAAACCAACATCAAAACGCAGTGATCCAGGGAACATTTCTGAAATACGTAGAGTCCTGTCCCACTCTCCCATAAGCTGCATGTATTTGCCACGAACCATTGTATGCTACTTCCGCTTCTTTTATAATCTTCGGCAAAATACTGTGTATATGAAAAGAAGTTGGTTGTTTGTGTCTGACTGCAGTCCTTTCCAACATCAAACTTCACAACGTCACTGAACGAAAAGGAATCTGTTGTATGATTAATTGTTACTTCAGCACTCTCGTTATAGTTGTTACAATACCCACCCATGAACAATATAAGAGTGAAAAAAAGTATTTGCTTATAACAATTATATATCTCACCATTGTTTATGGTTATACATGAAGTTTATTTGGGCAGTTTGCTTACCGTGCTATGCCTGTCATCATCAGCAGCTGTCTTTCAGCAGGAGGGTAACCCTTTCCTTTCTCTGTTACAATGTGAATCAGAATAGGGCCTGGTGCTGGCATCGACTTCACTTTCTCAAAAATGGTGACTAAATCTTCCACATTGAGCCCGTCTACTGGACCAATGTAATAAAGTCGACCCACCATCTAATTTGATACCTCTAACTTTTTTAACCCACAAACGATAACAAATTATAACCTATAGGATGCCATCAATGACACAGAACCAAAGATTTATAAGCTCATATTGGTTAAAATAAAGTTTCTGGAATTTGAATATATTCCCGATATCAAATCTATTTAGATGTGTCTGCACTTTCTTATCTTTTCTCCCTGAAATATAAGGCCATAAATTATTGTGGCCCAATTAAAATAGATGTAGTAAGCTACGTACGTTAACAGGCAATTATGTAACAAGAAGACATACACCATTTTTTTTTTTCAACTTTGTACAAAGCGATTACGAAAGAAATATGTGACCATGTAAGCAAGTTAAGGCAACATTCAAGACCTCCTAAAAATAGATATACGGCTAGACTTTGAGCTGGCTCGCTTTTGATAAAAAACATAGGAAGTTCAAAAAACAGTAAGCAAAGCTTCCTGTTTGAGATTACAATATATGGTGCCTGGGGGAAAAAAAATAGAAATTGTTATTACTATATAATTCAAGAAATGCAAACCAAATAGCTAAGAGGGTCTTTTTATTACAATATAACCAGGAAAAATGAACCGTTAGCAACAGTCTGAGAGCAGTCAATATAAACTCCTAGATATAACAATTTTACACATGTCTTAATATTAACAGCACTCAACGCGTTTCAAAACTGCAACAGGTACCACAACTGGTATATATGGCTTAACTGAGATTTTCCGGATGTGAGTGAAAGCATGGCATGTGGAAAGAAAAAATAACGTTGGAATAAGCAGCTTTTGTTTCATTTAATTATTCAAGCTGAGAAGTGCTACTACCTATTGGTGTATTATAAGAGCAGTAAATGAACTGTATTCTGTAAATAATACTTGGGTGACCCCCTCATTGTTTGTTTCATTAAGGACAAAATTTCGGTGATTTAGAGGGCCGTTGAATTGACTGCCTAACCGATACAGAGAAATCACATTACGTAGTAAAAATTCTTGAGAGTGAAATGAACAGGAAGAAATCAAAGTATCCTATACCGTATATATTTTATTTTGCGGAAACTTTAATATATGCGCTAAATAACCGTTCTTACCCATATGAATCTATTATGGATTGTGATCTGGAGTGAGCATCTGATATAATACAAGATAATAAAGATAACGGTTAACTGGTTCGGTTTGACAGTGTTTCAAAAAAATTGATCCTGAAAAATGGGAATTCGCTAATGAAGAATTTCTAAAAGATAAAAAGCACCTTTTAAAGAACATTCATTGTAGAAAACAGTTCACAGTTGATGACGTATAACACGTAAAGCAGGCTTCTTGGCTTACACAAGTCGTATATAGAAAATCCAACAACTAAAGCTAAAGTATTATATGGGCCACGACCCGGATAGGGCAAGACGGATGTGGATCGGTCACAGACCGCTTCCGCAGGCCATCCGCGGACCAACCAGCGCTCGCGGAAGGTAATTCATATCCGCAAGCACGATCACAAGCGGACCCTTGCCTGGCAAGGGACCCACTTCGGCCCACTAACAGATATGAGCGAAATACTAGGAAAACCTAGTATTGGGCTCACCTATAAATAGGGGTACTCTGACACCCCACAAGGTACGATTTCTGAACCATAACACATACACACACATTCTCTGAGATTCTCTGACAAGCATGAATACTTACTCTCATGCCGGAGTCTAATCGTGGGGTCCGTCCCCACGGTAAGACTAACGGTTTACCTTATATTGTGCAGGAATTCATCATTTCACTTGGTTTAGTACAAGATCCCATCTATTGGCCCAGCCCAATAACCATCCCAGATCCACTCTCTTAGCCCGTAACACATTTTATACAAACAAGTTGGCGCCATCCGTGGGACCCAGATACAACTGCGTTCTACAAAAATACTCACTATGAGCAATCATGAACATTCCGCCCCCAGCCCACGTTCGACATGCAAAACACGGTTGGGAGAGGAAAAGAGCCAACGCCACAAGACCGGGGTGGGCCTGTGTCTGACGCAGCCCTCCGGGAGTATTGTGACAAAAACTACAACCAATTGCTGCCAATCATAGCTGAGAAGTTCAACAAAGAAAAAGAAAGGAGCGAAAAGATAAAAGAAATAAAAGCCCGACTTAATTTCGACACACGCTCCGGAATGTCATGATATTCTAAGTCAAGGACGATAAGTACCAGAGAACACGAACCAAAGCACAGATCTAGGCGCTCCCGTAGCCCAAGACACAGTCCTAGTGTATTTCAAGGTTAGAACATGAAAGGTCAAGATCTCCAAGGAAAAAATTGGGAGAAGGAGGCGTATTCAAAAGATTGGGAAGTAGAGGGAAGAGTGTCTCCGCACGCCCAGATAGCTACCATCAGCACCCTCACTCAAGATACGCAAAAACACTCTTGGAAAGTGAAGATAGCGGAGGTGGGCATTGGAAGACAAAATCAAAAAAGAAGAGATCAAGTGCGGAAGAAGACGATTTGTCTCAGCCATGGGTCTGCGAGGAAACAGATCCTTTTACACCTCGAATCCGCTACTTCGATTTTCCAAAGACAAGAATGCCCAGCCACATTAAGACATACGACGAAAGTGAGGATCCGGAGGATCATTTAAAAATCTTTCAGGCAGCTGCAAAGACGGAACGATGGGCCATGCCACCTGGTGTCACATGTTCAATTCTACGCTGACAGGGAACGCAAGAGTGTGGTTTGACGACCTTCCGACCGAATCAATAGATAGCTATGATGACCTAAAAAAAGCATTACTGGAAAACTATCTCTAGCAGAAGAAATGCATCAAAGATCCCATAGAGATCCGTAACATCAAGCAACAGGACGGAGAGTCCACGAAAGATTTTGTAAAAAGATACAAGCTAGAAAGCAAGGACGTGAAGGGAGCGCCATAGTGTATGAGGATATCCGGATTCGTGCACAGCATCACAAACCCTGAGCTCATCAAACGTCTCCATGACAAGATTCCAAAGACAGTTGATGAAATGATGAGAGTAACCACATCCTTTCTCAAGGGGGAAGTGGCAGCCTCGAATCATGAACGAAAAAAGTCATCGTCATCATGGAAACAGCAGGAAGGAAGTCATAGGCAAAACTTCAGGAAAGGAAGTTTTCGGAACCAACAGAGGCCGGAAAGAAAGCAAGATCGATTTTTGCTTCTCACAAAAACACCTAAATAAATTTTCGCCTTAGAAAAAGGAAAATTCAAGGCTCCGCCACCAATGACAACCCCGGTTGAGAAACAGAATCATGCTAAGTTTTGTGAATTCCATGGTGAAGTAGGGTATACCCCGGATGAGTGTATGCACCTAAAGAAGCAAATAGAAGAAATGCTCAAGGCAAGGAAGCTGTCGGATCAAGGTGGAGGAAAGGATCAAGGTGGCAATAAACCCAGAATATCTGGAGCAAACAGTAATGATTGGTTCCACCCTCACAGAAAAAGGTCGCAGCAAGCTGTGCGGCCTGCTCCAGCGAAACCTGGATATTTTTGCCTGGAAGCCTGCAGACATGACGGGTGTTCCTAGGCATATCACTGAGCATTGTTTAAACGTGCGGAAGGGATGCTCTCTGGTTAGACAAAAAAAAGAGGGCAAGTAGCCGAAAGAAACCAGGCAATACAGGAAGAAGTAGAAAAACTTGTGGAAGCAGGAATTATGAGAGAAGTACATTATCAGGACTTGTTGTCTAACCCAATGATGGTAAAAAAACATGACAATAGCTGGAGAATGTGCGTTGACTTTAAAGACCTAAACAAGGCATGCCCAAAAGATGGTTATCCGTTACCAGAAATAGACTAAAAAGTAGAATCCCTATGCGGATTCCCTTTCAAATGCTTTCTGGACGCATATAAAGGCTATCACCAAATAGAAATGGCAAAAGCAAAGCTTTTGCACCTAATAAAGGAGCTCAAACAGAACACTGGAAAGGAACAACCAAGACGACGAAGAAAGGAGAAACCGCTGAGAAGGACAAAGCATTAGCCATCCTAATGGTCCAACCTTGGGAAAGGGTGACTAGGCAAAAAATAACACAAAATTTTTCCCCCAACACAGAAATCCTTTTCCCACCTTTAGATGAAGACGGAGGAATAAAAGGTCCAATGATCATCGAGGCAGAAATAGGAGGCCATTGCATCCACCGCATGTACGTGGATGGCGGATCAGCCTCAGAAATATTGTATGAACACTGTTTCAACCGGCTCCGTCTGAAAATCAAGAATCTTTGGTGCGAGCTCCCACCCCTTTGATTGGATTTAGTGGTGAGATAATATGGCCAATAGGGCAAATACAACTACTAGTGAGGATTGGAGACGAAGAACACTCCGCTTCAGCTTGGATGAATTTCGTGGTTGTAAGGTCACCATCTTCGTACAACGGAATTATCGAAAGACCAAGAGTCAGAAAATTGCAAGCAGTTCTGTTAACGGCTCATGGAATGCTGAAGCTCCCGGTAGAAGGAGGAGTAATTACCTTAAAAAGTAGCAGGTTGGTTTCGCTGGAATACGCGTTGGTCTCCGAACCAGAGGAGACCTCTCAGGCTCCCAAACCAATAGTGGAAGAAAGAGTCAAGGTAGCAATAAACCTAGAATATCCAGAACAAACAATAATGATCGGTTCCACTCTCACCGAAGAGGGCCGTAACAAGTTGTGTGACCTACTTCAGCGCAACCTGGATATTTTTGCTTGGAAGCCTGCGGATATGACCGATGTCCCAAGACACATTGCGGAACACCGCTTGAACGTGAGGGAGGGATGTTCTCCGGTTAGGCAAAAGAAAAGAGGGCAAGCAGCGGACATAATTCAAGCAATACAGGAAGAAGTTAGAAAGCTTGTGAAGGCAGGAATAATGAAAGAAGTACACTACCATGACTGGTTGTCTAACCCAGTAATGGTAAAGAAGCATGATGACATTTGGAGGATGTGTGTAGATTTCAAAGATTTAAACAAAGCATGTCCAAAAGACGGTTATCCGCTACTAGAATTAGACTGGAAGGTGGAATCCTTGTGCGGATTACCTTTTAAATCTTTCTTAGACGCGTACAAAGGCTACCACTAAATACAAATGGCAAAGAAAGATGAAGAAAAAACAGCGTTCATTACAAGCCAAGGAATATTCTGTTATACAAAGATGCCTTTTGGTCTGAGAAATGTTAGAGCAACTTACCAGTGTCTGGTGGATAAAGCGTTCCACAAACAGATTGGAAGAAATCTTGAAGTATACATGGACAACCTTGTCATCAAAA